>JAWPHD010002010.1:0-280465 GCA_037043455.1 Cyrtodaria siliqua | reverse complement strand
AAATCGGCAAAACGAGCCCGTTTCTCCTCCCTATAACGTACTCCCTGGTACTAGGGTACTGTATATTATATTTATGTACAGATTATATTTCTGTTCTGTATAATGTTTTGTCTGTATATTACATGTGGAAATGAGTTAATAAAGTACTATTTTACTGTATAATTATATTCTCTTTAATATAGTTCTTCCCCAATACAACAAACTCTTTATCCATTAAATTTAGACCATAATCAGCTACCATACACTTTACAGTAATCTGCATTTGAATAAAATAATGTTAAATTATAATATTCATTCTTTACATTGATTGCCCTTAAATTACATGTATTTCCTCAACCCATTTGAAGTCTTTCTCCCAGTCTGGATTGAACCCGGTCAGTCTGACCCTGGCTCTTTTGGCGACTGGTTCAGATGCTGAGTCACAGACAGTAGGTGCAGCCTCAACATTTCTTACCACAAAAAACTTGCCAATTCCCCCATCTAAGGGTCTCTTACTACTTTGCTTCGACATTTTGTTATGATAAATTAATAGAAACATCGGGCATTTTATAGCAAAGTAACCCAGTTTAACTTCATTAACTTAATTAATTAAAGATAATAACTAATCTCTGAAAGTATCGTGTAATTAAAATAATCTGCAACAAATTAATACTTACAAACTGCATACGATCCACGCAGAGAGCCGACGAACATCAAAACATCATATTTTTTTTAACAACTCCTTAATAATCACTCATCATGTATTTAAATCACATTATCCAATCAATTATGTCACATCGCTTCATCTTATCTAATTAATCCCATCAAGTTTTGTTTGTCCGGACATAATAATGATCAACAATAAAGTCAAGTGATACACAGCTAACGCAACGCGACAACACCGTATCTCTGCCTGATTTGACTGGTTTGTACAACTGTACACACTTGTCCTTGACGTGTTGTATTTCAGACAGATAGCGCGTGACTTACATCCTGTGTAAGTGTATGTGTCGGACAATAATTGATTGAATTGGGGTTTTAAGGCGCACCAACACAACACGAATCGAGTAAATCAAAGCACCGCGCTTGGGATTTAAAGTACCGCGCTAATTTCAAGGACAGCGCAAATAAGGATTTTGATTTTCAAGCACCGCGCTAGCGCTGTGCTTAAAGGCGCTGTGGAGAACCCTGGCAACAGAGCGGTTTACCTAAATAGACCGGAATGGAGATGCAAATTACTCATAAAACAAAGAAAAAGAAAAAAACTGTAAAAACGCTTTTGTGGGGTTAGCTGATAGAGCGCAGAAAGGTCAACCGCAAACAAACTTGTATTTTAATATTGCATAAACTGCGAGTCCTCCGACTTGCATACGCGTTTTACTTTTTTGTGTGTGGGCTTTCTGCAGAGATTCTCTATGCTAGACATAAACAGCTCATTTAAACTGATGCACTGTATTTTTTCAGTGCACAACTTAACTAAAGTAAAGAGTAATCCATTTCACACTTAAATTTTACCTGCATGGTCTCATTACATTTGACCATAAACTGTGTGGACAATTTCAGACTGTGTGTATACGTTTCTTGTATGACGTCACTGCACTGACACCTGTGTTTTGCCGTTCAAACAATGCATAGTAACCAGATTTAAACTAATGTATTTCATATCAAAAAAGAAGTTTTTTGGAGTGCATCTATAAGTGTCCTTATGTAAAAAAAAGCACCCCAGACGTCAAATAAATGAGACTAGTATTTTAAGCCTAATAAATTGTTCTTTTTCTTTTCATAAGTGTGCCATATTTCTGATTTTCCATACCTGTATTGTATTTAGGCTGGTAGTTACATGTACATTCAGCATGGTGTAACTACCGGATTAGGACAGCATAAGTTAATGCCACAAAGTTCTAAATCATTGTTTGAAATCATCATCAATGGAGTTTTTAAAATTGATTTGTTATAATTTTAAAGTATCTATAGGTTAGCTATTTGGAGACTTGAAAAGTAAGTGAGAGTACAGGAAACAAACCAGTTATGCTAAAATGTCTTATTCCCGTATTTTTAGCTCTACTGATCAGAGATCAGCAGAGCTTATGCCGTGGCGCGGCGTCTGTCTGTCCGTAAACTTTTTTTGTAGCGACTCTTCCTCTGAAACTACTGAATGGATTTTCATGAAACTTTACAGAAATGTTGCCCATGAAGTCTAGTTGATCCTAGCATCATGTTGATGTAAAATTCAAGATGGCCACCAAATCTAAAAATAGATTTTTAAACAAGAGGTCAATGACCTTGAAGCTCTACTGATAGATTTTGATAGCTATGTCAAGTTGTTTCAGAGGAGTAGTCGCTACAAGTTGAAGTTTTTACTATATAACTCTAGGTAAACGAAGATGGCCACTGGCAGCCATGTTTAATGTCGAATCAAAATAATTTTCGACAAGGATCAACATCTTGTCATGCTGATCATTTCAGAAAAAGTCCCATATCAATATCACTTATAGTTTTCAAGAAGTAGTCGCTACAAACTTGTTTTTAAAAATCTATGTTTAGCCGTGGTGGCCATCTTGAATTTCCGGCCAACCTAAAATTGTGCTAGGATCAACTAGACATCAAGAGCAACATTCCTGTGAAGTTCCATGAAAATCCGTCTAGTAGTTCAGAGGAGTAGTCACTACAAATGTTTACAAACTCTATGTAAAACAAAGATGGCCACTGGTGCCCAGGTTTAATTTTGATTCAAAATAATTTTCGACAAGGATCAACATCATATCATGCAGATCATTTTAGAAAAAGTCCCATATCAATATCACTTACAGTTTTAAAGAAGTAGTCGCTACAAACTTTTTTTTTAAATCTGTTTTTAGCCATGGTGGCCATCTTGAATTTCTGGCCAACCTAAAAAAAATCTTGGATCAATTAGACATCATGAGCAACATTCCTGTGAAGTTTCATAAAAATGTGTCAAGTAGTTTCAGAGGAGTAGTCGTGATATGGGACTTTTTCTAAAATGATCAGCATGACATGATGTTTGTCCTTGTCGAAAATCGTTTTGATTCGATGTTGAACATGGCTGTCAGCGGCCATCTTTGTTTACATAGAGTTATTTAGTATAAAGTTGTTGCGACTACTCCTCTAGAACTACTCGACGGATTTTCATGAAACTTCACAGGACTGTTGCTCTTTATGTCTAATTGATCCTAGCAAAATTTCAGGTCGGCCGGAAATTCAAGATGGCCACCATGGTAAAAATAGATTTTCAGAATACAAGTTTGTAGCGACTACTTCTTGAAAACTATAAGTGATATTGATATGGGACTTTTTCTAAAATGATCAGTATGACATGATGTTGATCCTTGTCAAAAACTATTTTGATTTGACGTTAAACATGGCTGCCAGCGGCCATCTTTGTTTACATTGAGTTATATAATGAAAACTTGTAGCGACTACTCCTCTGAAACTACTTGACAAATTTTCATGAAACTTCACAGGAATGCTGATCTAGCTATCAAAAACCTATCAGTAGAGCTTCAAGGTCATTAACCTCTTTTTACATATTACACACATGCGAAATGTATTTCAAATACAGTACGTTTACATGTCATCTGAAAGTTAATAAGAATGTTGTTTTCAAATTAGTTTTTAGTGCACCTGTGATTTAATGTATAACTTTATTGCAAGCTTAATTTCTTACTTTCATATTTATTTTCTAGAGTCCTTTAGTGTCTCCAGGCACTTTACAATCCTTCGGACTTGCCCCAACACCAAACGTGCCAACACCTGTGATGCCACCATCAAATGCCAGTTTGTACCCACCAACACCTACACCTGGGGGTCCAATGACCCCTATATTCTCTCCTGCTACGCCAGCTCAAGAGGGGTCAGGAATTATTCCTACTTTACAGTAAGTTTTGTATATATTGATCATGTTTTCTTGTCTTGTATTATTACATGTAAAATGATTTATATATATACCTTAATTTTTGGAATTTGAGAATTTTAGCTAGTAAAGGCTAAGCATGATGAACATATGCATTTATTATTAGTTACTTTGAATCTTACTGTTTTGTGGCATTCTGACAGCTACAATATTTTATTTAAACATGTGCATTGGACATATACTCAGCTGATCTCAGTAGTACAATGTAGCACCACTGAGTGATATTGTCTTAAAGGGAGTACATCATGATTTTTCTAGAAATATTATTACAAAAATGTTCCAATTCATGATAAAACTCTTATATCCATCAAAATATGATGTTGGAACCATATTGTTAAGGTTTAAACTTTGAATACACCATATAGCTAGGACGGAATCGGGCATAAAATGCTGAAATTAACTCTGGAGTGGTGCGTAACCTAGGATAGCATGTATTGCTGTACAGAATGAATTTCCTTGTAACTAAGGGGTCATATTTAGGATCATTCATTATGTTTAGGCGCTTTAAAATAGAAAATATCATTATTTGTCCATTTTAAGTCGGACCCCTAGACCCCTTTGAGAAGCCTGATGTACTCCTTTTAATATTATTTCTGCTCTGTACGTGTAGGTTGGAAACCATTCGCTGCAGGTCTTGACCGGATGTAATCCTCTTACATCATGGTCTGCCATTCCCTTTTCACTTCCTGTTTAATGGAACACTAGGCAATCTTGACACAGGAGATAGAATCCCAGCCATTATTTATTATTTATTTATCAGAAATATAGTATGCACTGTCAACCTTGGATGTAAACTTGATCTGAAAAAGATAGCTCTACATGCAAGAAATGCTGAATATAACCCAAAACGATTTGCTGCTGTCATAATGAGAATAAGAGAGCCCCGGACGACAGCCCTCATCTTTAGCTCTGGAAAAATGGTGTGCACTGGAGCAAAAAGGTATATATGTGCAAAGACCAGTATGTAAAGGAATTGAACAAAAAGTAATATTATACCTGCCATTGCTTTTTTTCCTTTTGTTTTATGATGCACCAACACAAAAAGGTTATATGGCACCAAAAGGAATGAACATTTCATACCACCCTCCATTTAAATCAAGATTTAAAAAATGATCATGAATTTGGGTGTGTGTGGGGGGGGGGGGATTTTACCCCTCTGTCTGGATATTAAAGCCTACTGTTTGAAGTGATGGTACATACATAAATTATATACCAGACATGGTTTGACATTAACAGTTGTCACCTTGTCCTGTGCCATGTAGATTCTACTGGGGACAAGTTAATTGTCCCATGTGACCTGTCCTACGGACAAATACATTTTATAAAAAGAAATGAATTTTACATCTTTAAAACTTGTGACTGAAAAATGTCAAAACATTGGTGAGCACATTGTAAATGACAAATAAAACCCATCTTGTTTTCATTGGTGGAATGCAACTGAGGGAATGTAATGTCACTTTCATGATTGATCTTGTTTTTGTATCACTTTTACATGAAGTGCGGGGACAAGTAAATTTGACCGGGGACAAGTAAATTGTGTAAGCTACTTGTCCTATGTCCTATGGACAAGTTGCTGAAAAAAGTTAATTTCAAACTCTGCCAGAGGAACAGGACTTAATGAAAATGCATCGTCTTTTTAATAAAGATGCAGCAAAAACACTCGGTATCTGACTTTTCTCATACATAATCTATATTGCCAAAAACAATACCCTAGCCATTGTTCACAGTATAGATCTGACACGTTTGTTATGTATTTCAGTGAGAAGGATGCCAAGCTAGCAGCAAGAAAATATGCAAGAATTGTACAGAAACTTGGCTTCATGGTAAGTTCTCGCCAACATGTATTTGAAAGATGTACAAAATAGTTTCAGCATACATGTGCAAGACCAGACAGGTTCACTCTGGATTTTTTTTAAAAAATGGTTGCTCCCCTAAGATTTTTCTATAAAGATTTTGCATGACACAAAACAAAGCCAGATGTAAACTACAAAACTGGATTAGTTAAAGTTTTAGGCTCTGCCATTTTACTGTGCGTGTATGTACTGCTTTTTATGACAGGTCTTCTACTAAATTTGTTCAAATGGTGACCCTAGAGTAAAATATGGCAGCGCCACAAAAGTCATGTGTTTAACACGTGTTTTCAACAACATTGTACTTGTATACACCCAATTCGAAGAAGTTAGGGTTGATATAGGACACCCAATTCGAAGAAGTTAGGGTTGATATAGGAGTCACCTCATCCACACAGACATCTTAAAAGAATTTAGACAGCAACTACTTTTTACCAGAGCTATGTCACTTTGAATTTTAAAAATCTTTGAAGATAAGCTTGTGTGCACTACTAGGCTTTTGTTCAGCTTTACACATATCATCATCATCACCAACTGAGAAACTTGGGAAACAAAACTAGAATTTCCCAAGCAGTATCTTGTGATTTACCACAGTATTCAGAAACGTCAAATTCATGGTCAATAAATTATGCTGCATCATAAAATGATGTACCGGCATACCCAAGTCACCTCCAGTCACTTAAAGATTTGACTATTAAATTTGAAGAAAAAAGAAATATATTAGTATTTCTACTCTGTAACCAAAGAATACTAAAAACTAATGTATTGTTCGGGGCGCTTGTTTCAGCCAAAGGTTGTTCGGCTCTCAAAATAGGTTGAGAAATAAATATTTTACAGCCAAAATGCTTTTTTGGAGGTTTTTTTCCCATGTAAATTCCTTGTTGTTGGGGAGGCAGAAAATTAAGAAATTTCAAATAGATTCAGTTAGTCTTCATATTTTGCTATAAAACTTTATGGGTGTCTTACTTTACGAATATCAAACAATTTAAGACTAATTATGGAAACAAATTCTAAAAAATATTTTTTTAATTTTTTTATTTTACTTTTTTCAAATTTTTCATGCAGCAGAATTTTTCATTGAAATGCGGCAGTGCCCTATCAAAAAGAGATTTCACGCATGAATTTTTTATTTCTCCACTGATTTTGAAAAAGTATGGTATTTTTATTTACCACTAAAAATGTTTGTTTCCCTGATATTCAACTTATTTAGGTTCTAGATGAATTTGTCTGAAAAGTCCAAAAGACCTTTGGCTAAAACAAGTGCCGCAACCAGTAGTTCTACCATTGTAATGCATATCAGCTAAACTATAAAAAATATCAGTGAAGGGGCGTCTTTCTGTTCAGTTGTATTCTTAAAGTAAGTCATTTTCAACTCAGACAATTTTAAATGTATAAACATGAATGTAAAACATTGATTTTTACACATGTTCATGCAATGTCTTAATTATACCTCATTCCAATAATTCAACCAGGCGAAGTTCAAGGATTTCAAGATACAGAATATGGTAGGCAGTTGTGATGTGAAGTTTCCTATAAGATTGGAGGGTCTGGTGCTGACACACGGAAAGTTCTCAAGGTATGTGGTAATGCACTGGCATGTAGTCATAGCCAGACTAGTGGTGCTGCCATTGGGTAGCATGTATGTAGATCCTAAATCTAATTTCATTATTTTAAAATAATTAAAATGTGTTTTATTGTACAAAAAAGTTTTGTATACATTTGAAAATCAGTGCCTCTGTTGAGCACAGTTACTTTTGAAGAGCTCTTGTTGTGCATGACAGACACTTAGGGATCACTTTGTCTGTCGTCCATAAAACATAACATGCAACCTAACCTGGGCCATAAATTGAAAATAGCCATAACCATAATTTGACATATGTTCGTAAAAACTTCACACTCATCTTCATCTTACCTCAGGGAATGTCATTACACATGTCAATACCTCTGACTTTGATTTCGGCAGAGTTATGCCGCTTTTCATATATTTTAAACTTTAACCTGCAACCTAACCAAGCTCAAACTGGCCATAATTTGAAAAGTATTCATAAAATTTCACACACATATCTTACCCCAAGGACTGTCGTTGCATATGTCCAATAACTCTTGACTTTATACAGTTCCTCCTTATCAATTCTCAATGCACAGTTTTGCCCTTTTTCAAAAACTTTACTGTTTAAATAAGATCAGATCCAATTGCACCCCCTGTCTTTAGACGTTAGTTAGATTGTCCTTGGTGAAATAAGCTCATGGTAGGCGACACAAGTGTTCTGTGGAACACCATTCTAGTTTTTTAGCTCAACTGATCAGAGATCAGCGGAGCTTATGCCGTGGTGCGGCGTCCGTCGTCCGTCCGTCTGTCCGTCTGTCCGTCTGTCCGTCTGTCTGTCCGTAAACTTTTATTTGTAGCGACTTCACAGCTGAAACTACTGGATGGATATTCATGAAACTTTACAGAAATGTTGCCCATAAAGTCTAGTTGATCCTAGCAAAAATTCATGTTGATGTGAAATCCAAGATGGCCGCCAAAGCTAAAAATAGAGTTTTAAAATACAAGTTTGTAGCGACTTCTTCTTGAAAACTATAAGTGATATTGATATGGGACTTTTTCTAAAATGATCAGCATGACATGATGTTGATCCTAGTCAAAAATCGTTTTGATTCAACGTTAAACATGGCTGCCAGCGGCCATCTTTGTTTACATAGAGTTATATAGTAAAAACTTGTAGCGACTACTTCTCTGAAACTACTTGGCGGATTGTCATGAAACTTTACAGGAATGTTGCTCTTGATGTCTAATTGATCCTAGAAAAATTTCAGGTCGGCCGGAAATTCAAGATGGCCGTCACAGCTAAAAATAGATTTTTAAAAAATAAGTTTGTAGCGACTACTTCTTGAAAACTATAAGTGATATTGATATGGGACTTTTTCTAAAATGATCAGCATTACATGATGTTGATCCTAGTCAAAAATCGTTTTGATTCAACGTTAAACATGGCTGCCAGCGGCCATTTTTGTTTACATAGAGTTATATAGTAAAAACTTGTAGCGACTACTCCTCTGAAACAACTTGGCGGATTGTCATGAAACTTTACAGGAATGTTGCTCTTGATGTCTTATTGATCCTATCAAAATTTCAGGTCGGCCGGAAATTCAAGATGGCCGTCACAGCTAAAAATAGATTTTTAAAAAATAAGTTTGTAGCGACTACTTCTTGAAAACTATAAGTGATATTGATATGGGACTTTTTCTAAAACGATCAGCATGACATGATGTAGATCCTTGTGGAAAATTATTTTGATTCGACGTTAAACATGGCTGCCAGTGGCCATCTTTGGTTACATAGAGTTATATAGTAAAAACTTGTAGCGACTACTCCTCTGAAACTACTTGACGGATGTTCATGAAACTTCACAGGAATGTTGCACTTGATGTCTAGTTGATCCTTGAAAAATTTCAGGTCGGCCGGAAATTCAAGATGGCCACCACAGCTAAAAATAGATTTAAAATAAATAAGTTTGTAGCGACTACTTCTTCAAAACAATAAGAGATATTGATATGGGACTTTTTCTAAAATGATCAGTATGACATGATGTTGGTCCTTGTCGAAAATCGTTTTGATTTGACCTTAAACATGGCTGCTTTGTTTACATAGAGTTATATAATGAAAACTTGTAGCGACTACTTCTTTGAAACTACCTGACGGATTTTCATGAAACTTCACAGGAATGTTGCTCTTAATGTCTTATTGATCTTAGCAAAATTTCAGGTCGGCCGGAAATTCAAGATGGCCGCCACGGTTAAAAATAGATTTTCAAAAAACAAGTCTGTAGCGACTACTTCCTGAAATCAAAATCAATCAGTAGAGCTTCAAGGTCATTGACCTCTTGTTTACACACATTTTAATGTCTGCTACCTTAAAAACAAAAGCTATGAATTTGCTATTAAAAATGGAATATTGTCAAATATATATGATAATAAGTCACTTGTAAAATCTAAGATATCTAGAACATTTGAAATACATTTTACAACGATTGATTCACCCAACGATTTCTGTTTGCAGTTACGAGCCTGAGCTTTTCCCAGGTCTAATCTACAGAATGATGAAGCCCAGAATTGTATTGTTGATATTTGTCTCAGGAAAAGTTGTGCTTACAGGTATACAAGGCTGCGTTCTTTGTCATTTCTTAATTTAGAGGCACATATAGCCTAGTAGAGTAAAGCGTTTAATAAATTTGATATTGAATGGTCACGAATGTAAGATTCTATTTATTACATTACTCTAAAAACACAACATATCATATATTTATTAATATAACTTCCTATATATATTGCTTCGGTCTTTTCTGGACGACATCAAACAGTCGAAACTGCCGTGTCTATTTCCATAAATCTGGAATTACAGGTTTCAGAAATTGATAAGACAATTTAGAATGGGCAAAAAGCTGAACGGAAAAGACCGAGTGACGATTCGACTTCATTTGCATATTTATTACACTAGTGTATAATGATATTACTGTCATGGCTTTATAACACTCCCACACCGCAAATTATGAGAAAAGATGAGTTACCATTACAATTGCTTTTACATAGGATCTTGTGTTTGCAGGTGCCAAAGTACGAGAGGAAATCTATGAAGCTTTTGAGAACATTTATCCAATCTTGAAAGGTTTTAAGAAACAATGACACAAAGCGTGTGTCCAGTTGTATATATGTGTACATATTTATTATTTTGACAAGAAGTCAGATGTGTGTTCAGGGAAGCTGAAGATGATAAAATGGACATGGTTTATATAGGTAAAACGGACATGGAATGGGAACCATGAAATAGAGATGGTGTGTTTGAAGATTGGAACAAGGAATGGACTTGGTGTATTGAAGAAGGGGAACCATAAATTTGAAGTTTGGAATCACGAAATGTGTGGACATGGTGTATTTGAAGTTTGAATCATGGTTTTGGAACCATGACATTTATGGAAGTGTTGAATTTAAAGTTTGGAACCATGAAATGGACATGGTGTATTTGAAGTTGGAACAATGTAATTTATTGATATATTGTATTTAGGAATCAGAACCATGAATTAGATAAGGTGTATTAATATTATTTATAAAATGGCATACATGATCTTTTGTTTGAAACAGTGCTTGAAACATTGGGCTATTGGGGAGTTTAATAGGGAGATTTAAGATGGTTGTTGGAATCAATGTATAGACTGAATCAAGTTTATAATATCTGCTACTGAAGATTAATAGAACTTGTTCAAGGTCATATATTTAAAACATTGCCTAAATAGTTAGCGGTCACCATAAATTGGTGTCAGACTGTACTACTTTTTTATCCACCAACGTCTCCAGAAGGAGGCATAATGTAGCAGTAGTGTCTGTCCCTGTGGTGTCTGTCCCTGTGTCCGTGTTTTCGATTTGAAAATTTATCACATTAACATTCCCGCAAACTTTGAGATTTCTTTTTATCATGTCGATCTGCATAATTCTGCCGAGAAACAGGGTGCCTTAGATAAAACCTTATCTCGGCAGTAACGTTCCTATCCCGTCAGGTGCGCCGCTTTTGATGACGTCAGGGTATATTTGATGACGTCTGGGTACTTTTGAACGGGAAGAAAATGGAAAATGGGTAAATTAAATGATTTTAAACGATCAACATGATAAATAGAATATCATGTTAGTGCCTGATCGTATCCAGTTTATCAGGTTCGGCACAAAAACAAATGAAGCCCTCGGCACAGCCTCACCTGATAAACTTGATGTGATCGGGCACTAACGTGGTATTCTCTATATATTTCTTCATTTGTTTATTAACATGTACATGTAAAGTCAATGACAAGGTCACATTTTATTTCATTCAGCAGGGAGGTTTGCTGTCAGTGACTGCTTCTTGCTAATATTTAACTTTTTATCAGATATTAAATGCTCTTGAATCCGTTTCCTATGCAGTCTTTAAATAATACAAATGGATATTAATATTATAAGTAAGGTACACAGATTTCCAGTTGCGTGGGAAAATTCCAACCTGTTCGATTCCATATCACCCTGAACTGAAGGCACCTTTGCTCTTAGTCTTAATCAATTAAATGCAGAGGATTGCTAAGAAATGGTGATAAATGATATATCTCATCGTAGGATTTTGGAACCCTGCACCCACGCTAAAAGCCTTAAGGACCCCCTTTAATGTCTTTCAAATCATGTTGACCGATATAAGCAAGCTCAGAGTTTCCCCCAGGGTCATAAGGCATGTCACATGCAGCATGCCTTCCTACAAACAGTAATTGCATTTATTTGGCCATTTATTTAGTTTTTGCAAAAAAAAAACACTTTTTTTTCTTTCTTCTAAAACCAGAAATTAGTTTAAAGCTCTGTTTGTCCAATGTTATGTAAAAACAACATGCCTTCGACTTCACAGTGTTCTGGGAGAAACTCTGAAGTGGATGTATATTCCAGAAATATGTTAAACCATGTATTAATTTTATTAAACAGTTAATCCTCCATATGCCGATTAGTTTGCCCTGTTGTAACCGATTGTTTACTAACTTGTGTAGACCAGTGGTGGAGGAAGGTTGTTATTACTGAATATTATATCATTCAGTGCTCAAGAATTTGGATCCTCGAAATCCATTCCGGGCCTGTCTCATTTTGCAGACGAGGAGCCCGTCGGGCCTGTCTAAAAAAATAAAATAAAAAAAATCAGTTTTACTGGATCTCAAGCTCAAGTTCCTCAAGACAAAATACTCCCATGTGTATTGTGAACTGTGAAAACACTTGCAATAAAGTAATTAAAATGTGTTATACACACATTGAAACAATAAGAAGTTTGAATATTTTGCCTGGCTTCGTGTCGGCAGTTTGTCACAACTTTGAGGTCGACAATTGTTGACATAAAACTCATTATTCTGCTATTAGGTTTGTGTTTTCTTTCCTTTGTGATAAGAAATACCGTTTTTGTCATTAAAAACACACTAATGCATGAAAAAATTTATTTATGGTATTTCGATTGAATGTTTGTGAAATGTTCCGGCCGTAAAAGTGGGGTGTCATAGTAGTTCGGATGGTACATATTTTCGGATATATATATTTTATTTTTTTTATTTTTTTTACATAATCAAATAAGAAAAACTGTCCTTTACAAATACATGTTGGTGGAAAGAAAAATATTTATACTGTATATGTATAAATACAGATATAAAGTATATTTCTATTTATTATTTAAGGTGTAAGGAGTTCCTGGAATCCTACTTTTAAATGAATTCTAGTCTAGGCTCCTAATTCTTTACTTGGAGAAAGTGGTGACAAAAAGAAAAAATATAGCCAGAGGAGGCTCTGATAGTCTCATAAAACCTGATTAAAAATTTGGCTCCAAGTTTAGCTCCAGTTTCACCAAGTCGGCTCTGATTATTATCGTTTGGCAGAAGTGCTAGTACTCTCCATTGCATTGGTTATAAATTACTATGTAATATTCTATTCTAACATATTTTAAACGAAATGGTAAATAAGTCCGCTGACCAGGGAGCATAAAGTGGTAGCAAAAAGAAAAATATAGTCAGAGGAGGTTCTGAGCTTGATTAATACATACGTAACAAAATTAATGTGTGCTATAAAAGTGAATAAAGACACATTTCCAATAAGAATAAAATATTGGACCTTTCCATTTTGAATCGGGGCCTGTCCATTTCAAATCGGGGCCTGTCCATTTTCAGAAGCAACAAGCCCTGGGCCTGTCTCTTAAAATAATTTTCTTTGAGCACTGTCATTAACAAAATTCCTTTTCTCCGATTGGTTCAATTGTTGCCACGTGACCACCAATAGTCATGATTCAGATTCTTGCGAAGTCCATTAGAAAGTGATATTGTGTTAGTATTTTTAGATGAAATTTACACAAACTTAATACGAAGTGATATCTGCAATGTAAAAGCTTGAATGATCAGTGAGTGTTTTACTGTGAATTTATCACTCTTGTTAACAATTTAATCTAATAAATGATCTGAACTATACTTATACTGTGATAATTAACAGTGTTAAAAAATGTATAATGTAATAATTATGGACTTCTTCATGGCGCACATGGTCATTAGCTTGTAGCTAAGACGAATGTGCCAATATAAACTAACATGAGTTTATGTTGAATCTCCATCAGCATATGGGGCGGAGTGACGTAGTCTGCCTGTTACGTAATTGAAGATTGCAGGTTTGGATGACGTTAACCAGGTGCCCTATAACATTGAACGGAAGGGACGTTAACCAGATGCCACAGAACTGACCAGAAAGGGTGGTGAAGCAGTTGGTGTCCATCCTACGGGCATGCAAAAAGAACTAAAGAAATCTTATTGTGTTGATGTGGCAATTTACCAACATAAGTTTATAATTTGAAATAGGTCTATATAACAATATTTTCGTATTTTTTGTTGATCATGTAGAATAATATTGTTCTTGCTGATTGCAATTTACAAGAGAGTACCATATTTACTCTGGCAGTAATAACACGTGTTCCTTGATGTTATGCATGTATAAATTATTCTGCTTGTATTTTAAATAAGTGACTGAATATTTATTTGAATAGTGTTAATCATCATATTTAATATGCTGGTCAAGGAGCAATATTTGTAATGCTGTTGATCATACAACTCAAGACACCTTGTCAAAATTCCAATTATTTGAATTACTTTTGAAAATTGTGTTCTCTTCATTCATGCTGAAACAATTTTCAAAACTATCAAAACAAATATTTCATTGTACTATTTCACAGTCTGCTGGTACCCGGAATCACACTCATGGTACACACTATTAGTCTGTTGGTACCCAAAATCACTCTTGGTACAACTATTAGTCTGCTGGTACCCAAAGTCCACTCGAGGAACACACCATTAGTTTACTGGTACCCAAAACCAAACTCATGGAACACACTATTGGGCTACTGGTACCCGCAATCACACTCACGGTACACTATTAGTCTACTGGTACATAAAATGACACTCATGGTACACACTATTAGTCTGCTGGTACCCAAAGTCACACTCTAGGAACACAGCATTAGTCTACTGGTACCTGAATCACACTCCTGCAGCAAAGTTACATTGTACTTACTGCGGTTGAGATTTTAATGAGCAAGCCTGGAACTTGATAGTTTTGATGAATTGTATTCCTTGTAGAAATAATGCACTCGTAAATGCACACTGTTGGTTAGCTTTGTATGTTGAAATATTGACCTTACAATACTTGTTCAGTTATTTTCATAATAAAAGTTGAGAAATATTTTAGTTTTTATCGATTTTGCTCTTCCATGATCCAACTTTATTTCTTTTAAAAAACAACTACTATGTTCTTAACTACCTATAGCATGTTCTAGTCAAGTATTTTCGGTTGATATAGGACTAAATGAGTTCCCATTTCATGCAAGATTTATGAAACAAGTTATAAATTTATTTTTATCAAGCCTATTGAATAGGTAAAAATTCAAAAGAATTTATTACGAGTGTTGTATCCTTTTTGTGTCGCCTGCATATCGTCCATCGTCGTCCGTCCATCCCATTTTAACCTGCACCTTAACCTTGACCATAACTTGAAAAGTATTTGAGCTATGTTCATAAAGCTTCACACACATCTTCATCTAACCTCAAGGAATGTCATTACATATGTCCAATTACCCTGACTTTCATTTTGGCAGAGTTGTGCCCCTTTTCATAAAACTTGAACCTTCAACCTAATGGCATTAACTTAACTAGACTGGCTATATGGAATCTTTGATGGGGAACAGGAAAACAATATGCACAATTAGGCTTTGTACTGATAATTCCTGCCAAGTTTCACTGAAATCCTGCCAGGATTTCAGGAAAACTAGTCCAGAAAAAGTTTGTATATAATGGCAATAACTGTGTCAAAAATCATTCAACAAAAACACTGTTCTAGGCTTGGTACTAATCATACCTGCCAAGTTTCGTTGAAATCCAGCCAGGCGTTCAGGAGAACTAGCCTGTACAAAGTTAGTTTATTAAAAAAAACTTTAAAGGGCTATAACTCTGTCAAAAATCATTCAACTGGAACACGGCGATGATATGCGCAACTAGGCTTGGTACACATCATCCCAGCCAAAATTCGTTGAAATTCTGCCAGGAGTTCAGAAGAGACTAGTCTGGATAATGTTTGTGTATCAAAACCTTTAAAGGGCTATAACTCTGCAAAAAATCATTCAACTGGAACAAGACGATGATATGCACAACTAGGCCTGGTACTGATCATCACTGCAAAGTTTACTGAAATCCGGCCAGGGTTTCAGGAGAACTAGTCCGGACAAAAGTTGTGTATTAAAACCGTTAAAGGGTCATAACTCCGCCAAAAATCTTTCAACTGAAACATGGCAATGACATGCATAATTAGCTTGGTACTGATCATCCCTGTAAAGTTTTGTTGAAATCAGGCCAGCGGGTCAGACAAACTAGACCAGACACAAAGTTTATGTATTAAAACATTTAAAGGGTTACAACTCGGCCAAAAATTATTCAACCAGAACACGATGATGATATGCACCACTAGGCCTGGTACTGCTCATCCCTGCCAAGTTTCACTGAAATCCGGCCAGGGGTTCGGGAAAGATATTCCAGACACATTTTGTGTATTAAACTTTAAAAGGGCCATAACTCCACCAAAAAAACATTCAACCGGAACATGGTGACAATTTGGTAACCAGATTTGGTACTAATCATCCCTGCAAAGTTTCATTAAAATCCGGTCAAATATCTTAATGAGGCAAAATACAGCATTTTTAACTAAATCAAGGGCCATTACTTCACTGTTACTGTCTGATCTGGCTGGTTTTCGAACTTATCCGAGTTTTCATTGATATTAACAATCTGGTAAAGTTTGGTAAAGATCCGATGAAAAATGAATTCCTGATCGTCTTAAGAAGGCAAAATACAGCATTTTGAACAAAAAAAAGGGCCATAACTATGCTGTTACTGGTATGATCTGGCTGGTTTTCGAATTTATCGCAGTTTTCATTCATATTAACAATCTGGTAAAGTTTGGTTAAGATCGGATGAAAAATGAAATCTACTGTCTTAATGAGGCAAAAGTTAACGACAGACGACAGACCTCGCACACGTTCATCTTACCCAAAGAATGTTGTTACCCATGACCAATAACTCTGACTTACATTTTGGGGGAGTTCTGCCCCTTTTCATAAAAACTTGAACATGCAACCTAACCAAGCCCATAACTGGCCAGTATTTGACCTATGTTTATGAAACTTCACACACATCTTCATCTTACCCACAAGGAATGCTGATATACATGTCCAATAACATGGACTCATTTTGGCAGAGTAAAGCCCCCTTTTCATGAAACTTGAACCTGCAACCTAACCTGGCACATAACTTTGCAAAATATTGACCTATGGTCATAAAACTGTATACAGATCTTCTTTATCAATTATTCAATGCCATTGACATCTCCAGTAACTCTTAATTTTTATTTCGTCAGATGGCAGGCAACACGTGTACGGTGGAACACCCTTCTATGGTAGTTGTCATTTACTGTAGAAGTCATTTATGGTGGACATTTAAAAATCTAAAACTAAATTTGTATCCTGGTAATGATCGATTACTAGTGGTAAATAATTAGTCATAAATAGTTTTAGTTATATATAAATATTGGCTTAGTGAAACAGTTAAAAGTAGTTATCCTACCAACAGCCACATTTTACAACGTAGACCTACTGATGGCGAGGCATATAAGATAACTTACAAATTGTGAGAATCCAAACTCTATAGACACAAAATAAGGACGGACAATGCCAAATTAATATCCCTCTGCCTTTGGCCGGAG
The DNA here is from genome assembly GCA_037043455.1 of Cyrtodaria siliqua. NCBI lineage: Eukaryota > Metazoa > Mollusca > Bivalvia > Adapedonta > Hiatellidae > Cyrtodaria > Cyrtodaria siliqua. The sequence goes on along the minus strand of JAWPHD010002010.1, from coordinate 262,879 downwards.
ATAATAAATTTGTGCATTTGAACTTATTTTTATTGTTTTTAGACACTGCTGGGACCGCAATACTCACATTTCTGTTGCTCACTTGACATCCATTAGCACATGAGGTTTTCATTATAATATATCTTGCATCACGTAATTTACCATGAAGCTAAACTGGTAACGCGCTCAGCGCACATTTATTATTGTCTGCTAGTGTAATTTTAGTGTGGGCTATGAGTTCTCATCTAACTAATGGACGTGTCTTGCCTAAGGACACTCTGGAGCAAACCAGTGGTGGCAGTGATGCTCTAACCCGGTTTCAGAGCCAACGAGATATATATGCACATAAACAGTAGATTGCGTGACTAACATGCTTTCAGAACGTTTTTTTTCTTCTGAAATTTACCAGACCAGATACCGATCTTGGACTAGTGGACCGACTGGCTGTTGTTTTAAACCCTGTAGTGTATATCAAGTCTACAGTATTATCTTGTTTGTTAGATTCAACAATTTCCAAGGGCACAAATGGAATGAAATAAAGAAAAAGAGAAATATTTACAAAAATACATACTTTATATTGTTACATGTATATTCAGGCACTTGGAGTACAAGTATGGCTAGGAGTATGGTCAGGAACAATACAATACAAACTGTTTGGCTAATCTCTGAATACATGAGGACAACATTTAAACACATACATACGCGCTTATCAGGCGCGTAGCTAGACCATTTTTCAACATACGCAAGGTTGATTACAATACTAACAAATCATTAATTGCTTTGAAATTCATTCTTCTATTTTTTGCGTACGCAGTTGCATATCTGCTACACTTCTGGATGGTGATATGTAATCTTTACCCTACATACGTATGTGCATAAATATGTTCAAACAACAATGATGTATACATGTATATTTTATACCCTAGTTTAACACAAATTTCACATACAGTCATAACATGTTCTATTACCATATCTGCCAAGTCTCCCCCAGGGAGAAAAATATCCCAATTTCGGGTGTGTGCGATTTAATTAATCTTGCTTCAATAAGGATGCCAATACAAAATAATGTGTTTATATATGCAAGAAGTTTGTACTCCAGTTTTAAGTGTACTCAGTAGTCGTATATTTTGTAGTCTACAGCTGAATCCATGTGGAAAGTACAGAGCGTAACCCTGAATCTATAGGCGAAAATTATACACCGAGGGTACTCTTAACTAAAGTACCCTACAAAAATCAATGCAACAGGAATGCCTTGATTACGTATATATTCCACAAACTGATTTCACTCTGCCGAAAAACCGTTTTGTGGGTTTTAGAGCAATGTGATCATAAATAAAGTCTTAAATTCCTCTCCTACTTTAGTTCTTTATGTTTGCTCGTCGCCATGCACCTTCTTATCTGCCAAATCATTGCAATATTATAGAGTCCAGATTCTATTGCTAGATGCAAGAAACTGTCATCAAATCATGTATAAGCTTGTTAGCTGTTTGCATGTACCTGGCTAATCTTATTTAATTAAACCTTAACCCGCTATACATATATATAATGGACTGTTCTTTCTTTGACTTAAGACCATTCCATTTAGGTAACAAGGGTTACTCGCAGGCTGATCTGGGTTTACAATGGACGCAAAGGCTATTATAATTATAGTCCAACTTAGCGGGTTAAGGGTTAAGCATAATATGAAATACATGCACAATTTAAACAAAGAGTCAAAATTGCTGTCGAAAGTGTGACCAATTCCTGCTAACTAAGGTTTGCACCTAAGTTCCGAAACGGACAAGAACATTGCCTATATATGCATATAATTGACCTTTGAACATAAATAATGACTTTGACCTTGCAGGGGCGTAGCTTCCTAACACTTTTTTCAGAGAAATCGAAAAAATAAAAATGCCAAAAATCTTTTTAGTTACAAGATATATAATTTACAGTAAAAAGTTAGGATATTGATGCTCTTATAGACATATTCACCGGTACGAGATATACGCCAAAACGCACCTCCGACAGTCTAGCTGAAAAAATAATTCAGTGGGAGCATGCCCCCGAAACCCGCTAGAATTCGGCCTACACATCATATTCAGCCAAGCTACGCCCCTGCCTTGGAGTGGGTGACCTCACTTTTTATACTTGACACTAGCCGTCTTCTTTAGATACATGTACATAATTGTATCAAGTTTAATTAAACTATCTCATTCAGTTTCTAAGCTGCATTCATGTACACGTACAAACTTGATACAGATAATAAGGTTTTATACCAAGAAAGACATTACCAATTTCAGTTCTGAATTTTACAAATTCTTAATTAAAACATGGGTGTACATTAGTCAAGAGGTTTAAAGGGACACATGGTAATCTTGATTTTTTGAAAACTCGCGGCGTCCCATTAGTTTTTCTAAATAACATGCATTATTTCAATCATTAATAATAATTATAAGAATAGTATAAACCAAACGTTTTCGTATATTACTGACTTTTGATAATACTGCACCAATAATATATTTCAAGATTTGGTAAAATAACATAGAAAATTGAAAACACAGTATTTTTATTTAATGATATGCAAGCCGGTTTAAAGTCAAAATGTTCCTTGATAGATTAGTAAAGACGCTAATACTGATGCTTGATAAAAACATCAAGATTGCCGTGTGTCCCTTTAAATACCTCATTCGAGTGTGATTCTATGTTAATAAATTCATCACAAACATTGAGCAATTTTTACAGTGTCCACCTTAAACTGCATTTTGTAATAAATTATCAAAAACATCAGGATTTGTTACACACAAAAGTGACATTTTCATCGTACATTGTAATCATACAAAATGGGATCAAAAACGGCACTTGTTGAGGGCTAGAGAGCGATATTCTTTTTGAGCTCATCCTGCAGGACAAGTAGGTATATACTTTCTGTGCATTTTTTCTACTATTCATAGAAAAGTCAAATGGCAATCTTGAAATATTTATTGGGAATTACAATGTGTACCTAATATATTTATTGTAAATTTTGCAAACAAATTGCATGTAAAAATGTGAACATCAGGCGAAATTTAAAAATGATATATAATTTAGCTTCTCTATTTTTAACCATTTATAATTTCACATTCAGGCAATTGTTACAAATTTCCGAGTCGTTAAGATATTCAGTAGGCGAAACTTGAAGGGTGTTCCACGGAACACTAGCGACTTGGGGTAAGATGAAGATGTGTATGAAATTTCATGAAAATAGGTGAAATAATATTAAAGTTATTGCCAAGGTCAGGTCTCGGACAAACGATGACGAATGACGACGGACAAAGTGATCCCTAAGTGTCTGCCATGCTATGCAGGCAACACAAAAAAGGGGTTTATTCAGACTTTACAAACCTTTGACCATAATTTAAATTAAATGTATTCACATTGGTGTTTTAAAAAAAGACAGTACCAAGATACCTAGCTGTATACGAAAAATAAAGCTTTTAATATAATTATCGCTACAAATTTTTTTTCAAGTCAGTACTGCATCAAGGATAAACACGGAATGTACCCCATATCAAAACTTGGAAGTGTGTCTTTTTTTTTATCACTGATTGGTCGAATTCTTTTGATGATGTCATGTGAAAGTTATGAATAGGATTTACTGTCAGAATATATGATCCATTATCTTCAGCAACTAGTAATATACTTATAATACCAACAACTAAAGGCCCAAGAAGAACCAACTTGTAAAGCTGTTGTTTACTGACTATGCTTAAAGGAGCAAACACCAATCTTGAATTTTTCCAAACTCCTGTTTGTTTGTCTACATAACTCGAGTATTAACTATTTGAATAGTTCAAAGCAAATTGATTTTTACATGCCTGTAGTACTAATATCATAATAACTACACTGAAATTTAGTTTCTAAGCTGCATTGCAGCAAAAAGAAATGCGACATGGGAATTTCCGCTATATATTGTATATACTGCACACTTAATTCCATATAAATTCCAAGGAAATCCCAAGATGTTTTGTAAAAAAAAGTTGCTGTTAGTTAGAGAAAGGACACAACTGTGATGTAGACGTTTTAATCACAGTACTGGTACACGTTTAACAAGAAATTCATAAACGTTGAAGTTCCTCTTTGAAAAATTGAGCCAGTTCAGTACTGTATTTAACGTAAAGAGTTTGCAAAATGTTGCATGCTAAGTTTTCGCAAACGCATAGTCTGTCATTAATGAAACTTTACAAGAATACTATTTCCTGTGTTACGTGTTGTTTTAGTATTTTTTCCAAAAGGAAAGGTCTTACATAGCCATGTACCATTCGATTAACATGTACAATATATAGCGGAAATTCCCATGTCGCGTTTCTTTTTCCTTTCAGTATATATTATATTTAAGCCTATGGGAGAATAAAGGTGAAAATTGACCTCATCTTTAATAATATGCATTGAAGATGATTCTAGATTAATACATTTAGGTGCCGAATTAAATTCTTGCTTACCATTTCAAGATTGCGATGTGTCCCTTTAATACATATGGTAAGTATACAAATATTAAATTCTACACAACTTTACACATTTAATAATCACTGTTTCCAGTTTTGACAAGTTTAATGTAACCCATGCATGGGCGGATTTAGGTGGGGGGGGGGGGGGGGGGGGGGGGGGGGGGGGGGGGGGGGGGGGGGGCGGAAGCGGCGTACGCCCCCCCTAAAATCGACCAAGGTAAGTTTTTTACATGTATGTCCATGTTACTGTAGATACAATATCAAACAATTTCGATGCAAGCCCTCAGTATAAATTTTTTTTTCGCTCGCTTCGCTCGCTCGACGCATAATGACTAATGAGTGGTTTAGTTAACACATTGTTAAATTCTTTTATTTGAAAACGGACTTTTTATATTCATACATGTATGTCCATGTTACTGTAGATAAAATACCAAACAATTTCGATGCACGCCCTCAGTAGATTTTTTTTTGCTCGCTTCGCTCGCTCGACGCATAATAACTAATGAGTGGTTTAATTAACACATTGTTAAATCCTTTTATTTGAAAACGGACTTTTTTATTCATACATGTATGTCCATGTTACTGTAGATAAAATATCAAACAATTTCGATGCACGCCCTCAGTATAAAAAAAATTCGCGCTTGCTTCGCTCGCTCGACGCATAATGTCTAATGAGTGGTTTAATTAACACATTGTTAACTACTTTTATTTGAAAATGCACTTATTTACCCTATCAATGCACTACCGCAACCGTTTTATGAGGCTAGAAACGGACCCGAAAATTTACCAAAATCTTACGCCCCCCCTAAGCTGAAATCCTGGATCCGCCCCTGCCATGACAAGAATGCTATATAAACAGGATAAATAACATTCACCCATCATTTAAGGATTTTTCATAAACAATTTTCTGCAGGATTCTAAAACATTAAACCTAACATTCAGACTTTGAAAGACATAAAAAGCACAGAAAGGAAGTTTCCACCTGTTCCCATATTAAATCTTATAAAACACCTTAATATAAATGTATATAAAAAGGAATTCTTTACTCTATACCTAAATACCTAATCAAAATGTGGGTCAGACAGTTCCTGGTGCCCAATGGAAATTTCTCGAAACACGACTTCAGCCTTTAAATCATAGATCACAAATTATAAGATGACTTCAAATACAAGTTTTAATATCGTTATCAACAATTGCCATAATACAGATCCGACGCTTTCATCCTCATCATCACCGAAAAATTCATCCGTTTTCGGACTGGAGGACTGTTGATAGGTCCTCCCTTTGGGAATAGAATCGTAAGGAGTATCATCCAACTGGGCTTCGTAGTTAAAATATGTATCCATAAATTTCTCGTATTCCATTTCTTCTGCTTTCGGTAATAAAAATATCGAAATCACATATTTAGAAGACTCAAAATTTGGATGGCCGTATACCCCTATACCTATTGGTCGAACATAATCATTGGGAACCTCTAGCACTTCTTTACCACATGTCGATGACTGCTGTTTGTAGTTATCAAACTTTGGACTGTTGGTTTCATCGGAAATATACAAATCGGCGTCCCCATAAATACTTTCTAATTCCACTCGCAACTTTCCCGTACGAGAAAGACGATAATATGTGTAGTTTTCAGCACCAACAATGCCCGAAATAGATTGAAGCAGTTCGTCTGCTCGGCAAATCTCCAGCAATAGGAGCAGAACCAGAACCAGAAGGCTTGACATCTTCACAGTAACCATCATTGTCATACACACATGTAAGTCTGCCACTTGTTGTTTGTGATAATAGATTTCTGAAATTAGAAAAAGAGAAGAATTTAGGTATCAGAGACAGTGTTTTTTCCCTTATATAAGCGGTACCGAGAAACGGTACCATTCCCAATGGCAAAAACTGTTGTTTTCCCAATTGACGTGAAAAAATTCCCAATCCCAATTTTTTTTTTAATATTTAGAGTGAAACTTTCAACAGAAAAAGGGGGAAAATATATTCTTTTAGGTGAGGGTAACGATATACTATAAGAGAATGTATACATGGTAATGTGTTTGCAAAGTAATCAAGCATACTATATTGCTTTTGTTTGATAGTGAAAAATTCCCAATTTAAGGCAGAACAACGCAAATTTTCCCAATTGAATGGGTATCGGAACCATTCCCAAAAGGGTATCTGGGAGATATCATCATACTAAGATTTAGGTTTGACAAAAATGTCCTATGGCAGCATTACGGCAGAGGGTGGATACATATTAAAATTACGTATCAAAATATCAAACAAGCAAAGAAAATGGATTATTCTCCTTATGAATGCTGATTGTGTCACGATTTTAGTGATTAAAACTATATCCAAGAAGTAGGGCAGAGGGATAATTTTTAATTTCTGACTTAAGTGTTTAAATTTGGGATGTTAACCCCTCCACACAGAAGAGACGGTGGCAAGGCTGAGATTATACCACAGAGAAAAAGTTCTCAACAAGTATGAGTATTTAAATATATAAATGTGTAGGCACTTGGTCTGATGTATTCAACTCGTGTTCCAGGAGATATTTATCTGTATCTATTATGATCAGGACATACGCATTTTGAAGAATAATAAGAATTGGTTATTTGCATTGTTTGACATTTGGAAATATTAAATTGCAAATCCAATCTCACTCATATTTTGTCCAGGTCCAAATGCATAACAATCCTGACTATAGCATATGTTTCTGTAAAGGACGCAGTTGTCAACCATATGTTCCTGTAAAGGACGCAGTTGTCAACCATATGTTCCTATAAAGGATCCAGTTGTCAACTATATGTTCCTGTAAAGGATGCAGATGTCAGCTGTAACATAGTCAATGAAGATAACAAGAGGTCAATGACCTTGAAGCTCTACTGATAGGTTTTTGATAGCTAGATCAGCATTTCTGTGAAGTTTCATGAAAATCCGTCAAGTAGTTTCAGAGGAGTTGTCGCTACAAGTTTTCATTATATAACTCTATGTAAACAAAGATGGCCACTGGCGGCCATGTTTAACGTCAAATCAAAATAATTTTTGACAAGGATCAACATCATGTCATATTGATCATAAAGTCCCATATCAATATCACTTATAGTTTTCAAGTAGTCGCTACAAACTTTTTGAAAATCTATTTTTAGCCGTGGCGGCCATCTTGAATTTCCGGCCGACCTGAACTTTTGCTAGGATCAATTAGACATCAAGAGCAACATTTGTGTGAAGTTTCATGAACATTCGTCTAGTAGTTTCCGAGGAGTAGTCACTACAAGTTTTCATTATATAACTCTATGTAAACAAAGATGGCCGCTGGCAGAAATGTTAACGTCGAATCAAAATAATTTTCGACAAAGATCAACATCATGTCATACTGATCATTTTAGGAAAAGACGCATATCAATATCACTTATAGTTTTCAAGAAGTAGTCGCTACAAACTTGTTTTTATTTTTAGCCGTGGTGGCCATCTTGAAATTCCGGCCGACCTGAAATTTTGCTAGGATCAATTAGACATCAAGAGCAACATTCCTGTGAAGTTTCATGAAAATCCATCAAGTAGTTTCAGAGGAGTAGTCGCTATAAGTTTTCATCATATAACTCTATGTAAACAAAGATGGCCACTGGCGGCCATGTTTAACGTCGCATCAAAATAATTTTCGACAAGGATCAACATCATTCCATACTGATCATTTTAGAAAAATTCCCATATCAATATCACATATAGTTTTCAAGAAGTACTCGCTACAAACTTGATTCTTGAAAATCTATTTTTAGCTGTGGCGGCCATCTTGAATTTCCGACCAACCTGAAATGTTGCTAGAGTCATTTAGACATCAAGAGCAACATTCCTGTGAAGTTTCATGGTAATCCGTCAAGTAGTTTCAGAGGAGTAGTCGCTACAAGTTTCTACTAAATAACTCTATGTAAACAAAGATGGCCGCTGGCAGCCATGTTTAAAGCCGAATCAAAACGATTTTCGACAAGGACCAACATCATATCATGCTTATCATTTTAGAAAAAGTCCCATATCAATATCACTTAAGAGTTTTCAAGAAGTAGTCTCTACAAACTTGTTTTTTAAAAATCTATTTTTAGCTGTGGTGGCCATCTTGGATTTCACATCAACATGAAGTTTTGCTAGGATAAACTAGACTTCATGGGCAACATTTCTGTAAAGTTTCATGAAAATCCATTCAGTAGTTTCAGACGAGTAGTCGCTACAAAAAAAGTTTACGGACAGACAGGCAGACGGCAGACGACGGACGCCGCACCATGGCATAACCTCTGCTGATTTCTGATCAGTAGAGCTAATAAAACAGGGTAAAAAACACAGCCCTGAGGTACACTAAACAATACTGGCGCAAGATCTGATGATTCCAAGTCTACCCAGTGGGTACGGTCAGAAAGCCATGTCTCTAACATGTAACATGCCCTTATGGTACATGGGATCCCATAGTATTCTAGCTTATAGAAGAGTATTGTGTGTGGTAACTTAAATCAAGAGCCTTTGCAAAGGTCAGATAAATTATTTACATTTACATGTATGTCTGTTTATGTTTTCAATAATTGTACCATCTAAACTGGGAACTAAATCTGTTCCCGAGTTCAAACCCGCTAAGTGCCTAAATATTTATGTGTAGTTTTTCCGGTCCGATTAAACTCGAGTTAGATGGCCTACATGATTTGTCGTGACAATGTGAAGGTCAGATTTGAACAACTAAGTACATTAGCCTAAAAGTGCCAAAATGTCTCTCTTGATGAATGATAACCTGTGTATGCAGATGTAAAGTGATATTTCAGTAAATAAGTCATGAGAATTATTAGTCAGAACAATTTTTTAGTTCGGAATAAGACTGGAAAAAGACGAGCTTGTTTGTAGTACCGTGCATGCGCATTACCGCCACATGACAAGTCTTGGAGTAATCGTTTCTAAATGTTAGCAGGTATTAAAAATGCGCAAATACACATGAGTATGTCATTTTTGTGAGCTTAAATATAAAGCAAATTGAAGACTATTTATTGAAGTACTTTTTTTGTACATAAACTAGAGCGTAATCATCCGATTTAATACTGAACTTCCGAAAACCACACTTCCCTTCCATTTGTTTTTCATCTACCAATAAATAATAAGGGTCATGAGGTCAAATATGTAATATACATGTATGTGGTGTTTCCTTTCTATATTTAACAGGGGCGTAGCCAGGCATACTCCTGTATGCCCGGGCGTACTCAAGAAAATTGAATGTGAAAAAATAAAAGTGCTTATTTTTTAAAATCAGCCATAAAAATTGAAGTGGGGTAGGGCGTGAGGCACTATTTTTAAAAACACACTAAATGAATGGAGGCAAAATCCTCCAAAACCTCGCTCAAATGAAGCAACAGACCTCTGAAATTGCACTCAAATTTCAAAAAAAATCACCACCAATACAAGGGGGACACCCCCTCCCACAGGGCGTATTCTCCAAAAGGCTCTGGCTACGCCCCTGTTCAACATAAAAAAATCAATTTTTGGTGTTTTAGCACTTAAATGGTGTTTCTTTTGATGTACCTAACTCCAGGTTGGGATAGTCAAAATCATTGTGATTTAGTGATTAATAAAATAATCTCAGATGACAATATCTATATTTTCAAAGGCGATTTTTTTTTTAAATACATTAAATTAATTTATGTAACTTAATTTAGACGTAACTTCCGAGCCTTCAGGATCTCCCTGAGTCATGCACAAAGCCTTTTCTGAAAATGGTTTTGATATTGTATCTGGCTTTTAACCGTCAGAGGTATTTCCCTATTGAAAAAAGAGGAATTATCGTTTAGATCTATTGATCATCCAAGATGGCCGCTTTTGTGACAGATGGACTGAAATTCAGGACGTTTTAAATAAAACTTCCAAAAATGTTCAGCTATACAAGTTTATGTTCTGGCATAGTTCTTGGGCATTCCTGTAAGTTATAATAGTTAACAATATTCTTTCCAATTGTCAACACGGGTTCAGAAGCAATAGATCTTGCGATTCTATAGTAGTCCAAATTGTGCGTCCGACACTCTACCGATATTGCCATAAAAGCTAGCTCTGCGGCGTGATAGTAGAAACGCGCTTATAAACCTATCTATTTACATACCCCCTAACTGAGTCCTATTACATACCTCCAACTTTTTTTTCTTCACATAACACATATATACAACAACATATACAATGATCTGGGCAGAACCTCAATGCCTACCCGGATTCTCCACCGAGGTATTAATCGGACTGGAAAAACTACACATAAATATTAGGCACTCAGCGAGTTTGAACTCGGGACCCCCTGCATGGGTAGCTGACGCTCTACGGATATCGCCATAAAAGCTAGCTCTGTGGCGAGACAGTCGTAACATGCTTATAAACCTATCTATTTACATACTCTCTAAACGAGTCCTATTACAGCGAGTACTCATTTGACAGGTATATCACCAAATTGTGGAAATAGTAGCAAATAATTAAAAGGACAAGGGGAAGAAACATTCATTTGACACTTTACTTTGTAAATAAACATCTGTATGATTTTATTGCAAGGAAACGACAATATTTATCAGCCAGGTTGCTTTTTTTTTTCAGAACATTTGGGAAAAAGTATTCTTGACATTTGACAACTGTTGGACACAAACATTATTTTCTTTTGTATGTGGGGTGGTTCATAAACATACTATTTTCCCCAGATGGACTATTTCGATGATAGTCTATTTAGACCTACTAATCAGTTTCCCAATATTTTCTATTTTGAAAAAAGCCTTTGCATTGCTATTTTGACAGACGATCCGCCATATTTGAGTTTCGGAACTTTCCTATCTGCCCCAATGCAAAATAGGTTAAGTTTAATTACCAATATCTCTGTTAATAATGGCTTAAGTTAAAAATTATCAGAATAAAGTCATGTTGTCAATTAAAGTTAGAGTTATAATTTTTTTGTCTTAACCTGTAAATTTCGAGCCAGTATGTTAGAAGAAACTTTTTCTGAAAATTACATATGCAGCGGATTTCGAAAAACCTGTCCACTTTATTTAGCTCAGCAGGCAAAAGGGTGCTTGTGATGTAACATTTGGTTTTCTTTGGATAACCAATGAAATGTTTATTCAAATTAGATGATAATGTTACACCGAACCCTGAGTAATATATGACTATAAAATTCAAATGGAAAATTTTAATTCATTCTATTTTTTTAAATCTACCCGTAGGTCAAAGTTGACGAACTTTGGGTATAGATTTACATAGAAATAATCCGAGGTATAGGTGCGATCATATAACATTGGAAAGTGTTTTTACTCTTTAAAAGGCATGTGGTCTTTTATTTTGATCTATTAGCGCATTTTACCGCAGTGCCTACAAATAAAGCATGTGTGACACATTAACTGTATGAAAATAGTAGAGTGCAATACACACTTCAGTTGATGACGCGGGCTGTTTATACACAGGTATGCACAACATTTGGCAGATAAAAATCCAAGATGTGAAGAGTTTAAACTGCAATAACTTGTTTATTACTGCATGGATTTTGACAGATTAAATGGCATTATTAATGTTTTTCCTTCCTCTTTCGAGTGGTTAAACTGATGAAATATTTTCCTATTAAAACTGGAAAGGTCTCTTTTGACAAAACTTGAAAATTGACAAGTTCCAACAATCACGGCTGGTAATCAGTGGAGCTACCTCTGTTTGGAGGTATATGCAAAAGTGCTCCAGCGCCACTTCCGTGGTAGTTCCAGCGCCTAAAATACAGGTAAACAAGGTGGATATGCTTCGCTATTTCTTTGTTATTTTATTTCTTTGCATTGATATGAATTGAATTGGATTTTATAGTCGCACCAACAGCTTAGGTCATCTGGCGACTTTCCAGCTTCCACTGGTGGAGGAAGACCCCAGGTGCCCCTCCGGGCAATTTTCGTGCACGGGCGGGCACCTGGGTAGAACCACCGACGTTCCGCAAGCCAGCTGGTGCATTGATATGAAAAATCGGGAAATGCAGATCCGTGTAGTTATGTTTAAGCTTCACACACGACCCAAAATTGTTCTCGATAGATGCCTAATTTGATGCCAGGAACTTTTAGCCCGTTCAAACTTTTAATTTTTTTCTCAACTTTATCGTCGCCACCGAGGTTTTTTCACATATTTTTGCCTGTTTACGCTACATACCGACATGAACACATAAAAAATATCAACCTGTTTTTGTCCGTATACTGCCTGTTGACAAAATAAATAACACGGTGAACATTTCTGGGGGAGAAATAAGCGATTTCTTAGAAAAGATAGCTCCAGCGCCTGAGAGATAGTTCCAATGCTATGGAGATAGCACCAATGAAAACTTATGAGTATTTCTCCCCAAGAAACGCTCTCCATGTTATTTATTTTGTCAACGACATCAACTGGTTGTTATTTGATGTGTTCATGTTGATATGTCAAAAAGCAAATGTTGATGTGACCTTCACCATCCAAGCAAACGGCAGATAACTTTAATTGTTACATTTACATCACTTTCTCATGTCAGAACTATAATTATGCACTAGATGTTTTAGATGTTCCGTAAATAGGCAAACAAATGTGGAACAAGAAATCTGCGGATTCACATGTCTCGCCTAGCAGGGGCAGGACTTAAAATAAAAAGGTCAATGATGCTTAAATGAAAGTTTGTAAACATTTTAGTAACTAAAAAGAATGGAGTTTGCTGAGATGACATTTAAAGTGCATTTGTTTAAAAAACAAAATGTCATTCTATTAAAAAAAATCATCAGCTCCAAAAAAGTAGGTCAAGGTCATAGATGAAATCCATGCGTCCAAAAAAATGCATTCCCAAGACACAACTATGTCAAAATACAATATTTTGTCTTCCAAAGATTAAGCTATAAAGTAGGTTTAAAACATCTAGTGCATAATTATAGTTCTGACATGAAAAACTGATGTAAATGTAATTATTAAAGTTATTGCTTTTTGACACGTTGTGATGTACTATCCAAGAAACAACTATAAGCAAAGTTTGAAAGGTCTAATGCATAAAGTTTGTGAGAAAGTGACCTAAACGCAAATATTGAAGGTAAAAATTATTAAGTTATCTGCCCCTTGCTTGGAGGGTCAATTGAACTGAACTAAATTGAATTGGGTGTTCAGGCGCACCAACACATGAAAGGTTTAGTTATATGGCGCCTAACAGGCATGAACATGCCAGGCTCATCCTCCATGTACATCGAGATAAAATATGGAGACTGGGCCCAGGACCTTCTCACCCTGATCTGCAGAGTTTCTGCAAATTCTACTGTAGACACTCCATTTATGCTGAAGCCACATTTATTGTTTTTCTGCCACTGCTCTTAGTGAAGTGATGTGATTGAGATGGCACATGAAACAATGCAGGGGTCATGATGAAGACCTTTAATGAGCATGAACAATAAATGACAAAATGACTATGAATGGTGGTTGTTGGTGTGGGGGCGGGGTGGTTCCTATCCCTCTGCATGTGACGCTCAAGGTCACATCCACATTTACTTTGCCATGTTGCAATGTACCACTGAAGATACAACTATAAGCAAAGTTTGAAAGGTCTTAGTGCATACAGTTTGTGAAAAAGTGACCTAAATGCCAAAGTTGAAGGTAAAAGTATAAGGTTATCTGCCCTTTGCTTGGACAGTCAAGGTCACATCCACATCTGCTTTGTCACTTTACAATGTACCACCCTAGATACAACTATAAACAAAGTTTGAAAGGTGTAGTGCATAGAGTTTGCGCAAAATTGACCTCAACACAAAAGTTGAAGGTAAAATTATTAAGTTATCTGTCCTTTGCCAGGAGGGTCAAGGTCACTCCCACATTTGCTTTGTCATGTTACGATGTACCACTCAAGATACAACTATAAGCAATGTTTTAAAGGTCTAGTGCATACAGTTTGTGATAAAGTGACCTAAACGCAAAAGTTGAACCTAAAAATTAGTAAGTTATCTGCCCTTTGCTTGGAAGGTCACGGTCACTTCCACATTTTCTTTGTCAAGTTGCGATGTACCATCCAAGATACGACTATAAGCAAAGTTTGAAAGGTCTAGTGTATATAATTTGTGAGAAAATGACCTAAACGCAAAACTTGAATGATGACGCGCCCGCCGTCGGAAAAGCAACACCTATGTCTCTTTTTTTCTTCGAAAAGGCGAGACAAAAACCTCGGTGGCGACGATAAAGTTGAGACACAAGTGGCCCAAAATGGCCCAAAATCAATCATCTGAGGTTCTTTGCAATGATGAAAAAATTGTCCTCTCGCAAATGCTGATTGAAGATGTTTGTAAGTCTTTCCTTATGTAAGTCTATGTAAAAACATGCAAAATCTCTACATACAAACTTTGAACTCAGGGGTTGCAGCCATCTTTGCCCCCAGGGATTTCAGCAAAGCATAACCACCTTGTTTACCTGTATTTTTTGTCGCTGGAACTACCTCGAAAGTGGCGATGGAGCACTTTTGTAAACGGAGGTAGCTCCACTGATTAATTATTAGTGATTACCAGCCGCAACAATGCAACATCGACTTTAGGAAAAAAAGATAAGATGGCAGTATACTTGTGTTAAAACAATATAATTAAAATGAATGAACACCTAAATAATTAATGTTCAACCATGTTTTAAACACTTACATTCAATCTTATTCTTTACTTTTTTCAGTGGAAATATGTTTTCCTGACTTGGGTCAACTTCCCTGAGACGTTGCTTTGGTTAGGAAATTAAACATACAAGAACATGTTCTGAATTCTAAAACATATTTCTCATTGTATTGGAATTCATTTAAATGCCGAACATACTTGCAATGTACTTTGAACAAAATATTTATTTTGTAATCGTTATCATAAAAGGATTAGTAGTCTAATATCAGGAAGTAGATAATATTTGAAATATAGAACAAAATATGAAATTTTCAATGAAAACTAATCAAATATCAAACGGAATTCCTCCTATTTTGAAGAGCTCGTTTATTTACTTCCAAGGAAGAACGGCCTGGAAGAACGTGTTTTCTGCATAAATTTACACACTCAGTCAACGTTCTTTTTGGAAATTAATTTCTAGTTGAAATTATGAACGATGTACATTTCCCTGATGTTCCTCCAGAAAATGAAGATGGCTTGGTATGAATGAAAAGAACACGCATAATTTTAGTCTACATACATTTCTAAAAATTATTTGAAGTTGAACGCATCTCGTGCTCAAACACTTTCGACCCAAACACTTTACCTTGACATTATTTATGATGCTGAGGAGTTGCAGTGGCCGAGGGGTTAGCACTCATCATGCCTCTTAACTGTCTGTTATTGTTGTTTTTGGTTTTTTTCAAATGCACCTTCCTCAGGAAAGGACATGTATGCAGGGTGTGTGGGCCCCCTATCTAAAAATGGAATAATTTTCCATTGCAGAGATGTTGAGTTTTTATCTTACGTTCAGTAGGTGATAAAATGTGTGTTACTCAGTTTTTATCCTTAGATTCTTCAGTACCGTAAAGTAAAATAAAAATCTTTGGCAGAGTAAAAAGTCGATAATCTTCAAGATTTTGATTTTGAAAGATACATAATTATATTGAAACAATTTTCATGAATGTACATGAAATATACAGAGTTTTAAAAGAATCACACTGTAGAGACCTTAATTTTAACAGTAAATTCGGTTGAACATCAATGATAAAGACTGAGTTTATCACCTACCAGAATGTATTGGTATGTCTTATTTCTGGTCACTGATTGGTCAGTGTTTTTGATGATGCTCTATCAAAATTATAAATTGTCATTGAAAATGTCCAAAAAAGGGTTACCAAGATTTTTTCCTAGAACAACAACAAGGAACCGGAAGTCTAAAACAAACGACATACTAGAATGGGAAAATACTGTCTAAATGGGCCTAAGAAACCAATGATTTAAAAATGGCTACGACAGCAGTATGAACAGTATGGACAGGCAATTTTCTCCTTCAAAAGGGACTTTAACTTATACAATTACAAGCCGTTTGGTTGTCTGGAACATCTGTACGATTTCATATCACTGCTGGTGTAGGGTAACTTGTCCCTGAGTCAGACTTGCTCCTAACATATTCTTTTAATTGCAATCCAGTGATTTCTGTCAGCCAAAAATGAAAGAACAAGAATTGTCTCAAATAATTGATTTGGAAGTTAATTTATGCCAGACGTTCGACTTGGAGCATGTTTTAATTTTCCTGTATGAAGAGGAGCCAATACCCGAACATTTTAAACAAGAAGACACTTAAAATGTGTAATTATTTTGTCATTAGAAATTAATATTTACATTAAGAAAAATATAGACGATTTCTTTATTCAAATTGCAACGAGAAGAAATATTATGACCCACTGTTCAAGTTCTCAAAGGCAGTTGTGGCAAGTACGAAAAATATGACACAATCCCATAAAACGTTTTGGTACCATTAGACATTTGCTGTCAAATGATACATAAATTTTTCACTGGTGAAGTTACCAGAAGGTTTCAGCAAGCAATAGCATGAACATAATTCGGCAGATGCCGAAAACCAATAACCTGTCTGACTCTGGGGCAAATTAGCCTCAATGGAATATTGTTCAATGTGCCCGTAGAAATATATATCATGTCAATCTGCATAATTCTGCCGGGAATTGGGGTGCCTGACTGAGATAAAACCTTATCTCGGCAGTTACTTTCCTATCCCGTCAGGTGCACCTCTTTTGATGACGTCAGCACCACTTTTGATGACGTCAGGGTCACCTCTTTTGATGACGTCGGCACCTCTTTTGATGACGTCAGGGTATATTTGATGACGTCTAGGTGTTTTTGAATAGAAAAAAATGGGGGGAAAAGGGAAAAAATGGTAATTTAAATTATTTTAAACGATCAGGCATGAAAAAAATTAAGCCCTCGGGCTTCTCTTTTTTTCAGCCTCACCTGATAAACTGGATAGGATCAGGCATTAACATGATATTCTCTATATCTTCTTACAAATATTTGAAAGTGTAGGTTGTTCTACATGATTCATGCCCATAAACTGTATCCTCTGAATCCAGCTAGTTTCCTACATGTAGTCCTTCAACTCTGATCTTTTTGTTTTATACAAAATGTATGTACTTTATCTTTATCTTGTCTGTAAGTGCACTTGTTTTGATATTACACTGTTCATATTTATGGACACCTCTTAAACTATGAGTGTGATGCCTTTTGTATGTCATCAATGGCAATCACTTTGAAGGTAGCCTGTTTTACGACATTCCATCTTAAATATTTTAGGTTACGGAAAAAACACAAATAAAGTGCCCTACATAACAGTAAAGTTCTGCATGCTTTTAACAGAGACCTGTACATGGGATTTATTGCAAATTTGAGGGATATTGTACACTACCATATTTTACCTTGTGTAGTACGCAGTTTTTTAGCTCAACTGATCAGAGATCAGCAGAGCGTCATCTGTCCGTCCGTCTGTCTGTCCGTAAACTTTTATTTGTAGCGACTACTCCTCTGAAACTACTGGATGGATATTCATCAAACTTTACAGAAATGTTGCCCATGAAGTCTAGTTGATCCTGGCAAAAATTCATGTTGATGTGAAATCCAAGATGGCCACCAAAGCTAAAAATAGATTTTTAAAATACAAGTTTGTAGCGACTACTTCTTGAAAACTATAAGTGATATTGATATGGAACTTCTGATCAGCATGACATGATGTTGGTCCTTGTCAAAAATCGTTTTGATTCGCCGTTAAACATGGCTGCCGGTGGCCATCTTTGTTTACATAAGAGTTATATAGTAAAAACTTGTAGCGACTACTCCTCTGAAACTACTTGGCAGATTTTCATGAAACTTTACAGGAATGTTGCTCTTGATGTCTAATTGATCCTAGCAAAATTTCAGGTCGGCCAGAAATTCAAGATGGCCGCCACAGCTAAAAATAGATTTTTAAAAAATAAGTTTGTAGCGACTACTTCTTGAAAACTGTAAGTGATATTGATATGGGACTTTTTCTGAAATGATCAGCATGACATGATGTTGATCCTAGTCAAACATTATTTGATTCGACTTTAAACATGGCTGCCAGTGACCATTTTTGTTTACATACAGTTGTATAGTAAAAAATTGTAGCGACTACTCCTCTGTAACTACTTGACCGATGTTCATGAAACTTCACACGAATGTTGCTCTTGATGTGTAGTTGATCCTAGAAAAATTTAGATAATGGAATGGATCACTGTCTCTCTCACTCAATAGCTACAACCTGTAACACCTAAATTAAAAATGGTTTTAATTACATACATTTTATGAATGTTTATTCAGTAATTGTGTAATTCCTAGGTTTTTAGCAAGGGTTTGGTTTGTTTGGAATTAACGGGAGATTGATAGATAATTGTTTTCAGAATTGGTCGATAATACATGTAACAGTAAAAAGTCATAATCATTTATAAACTTTAATGTCTAATTGCATAGCGACAAACAAGCTTTTCGCCACAATTAAATTCATTGTAATGTATTATTCTGCTGACTGCATTTTTAATTATCGTTTTAATTATCGTGATGCAATTAGATTTTTTTTGATTTTTTAACCTTTTATTTTCGGCAAATGGTTCATCTAGGACAACTAATATTTTGATGCGCATTATAGGCGGAAACAACTTGTTTTACCCAAGTTTGACCTCTAGTAAGAAGTGGGTGCGCACTATACACTGTAAAATACGGTAATACCCAAGACAAAGTCTGTATCATCTCTGTTAATATTGAAATAGAAATAAGATATTGTGGCTTTAATAGGTAAACATTTTATGTTTTAGGATTGGAGCTACATCATGAGGAGAGATATGCAGGTAATATATTATTTGTGTTGTTAGCACAGACACATTGGCCATGTATTTGTAATTTAATACTTTTGTAAATCAAAATATTGATATTTGAACAAGATAAATTAGAACCACAACCGATCGGTGTTCTGAGATTCCAAATGCCAAAGGGGCGCTCCTATAAAATGTGTTTTTTTTATTGAATTTGATTTTTGATTTATTGTTGGTGATTTTTGGATACGGAATATTGACAATATATTGAATTTTGAATATCTATGTTTAAACTTTAGGTTTGCCCCCGTCCGTCAGTCTTTGTTTTTGTCTGGACTGTAACTTTGTCATGCATCGTGGGATTTTGAAATAACTTGGCACAAATGTTAACCATAATGAGACGGCGTGTCGCGCGCAAGATCCGGGTCAATAGCTCAAAGGTCAAATTCACAGTTGGAGGTTAAAGGTCAGAAATACGCTTGTCCGGGCTGAAACTTTGTCATGCATCGTGGGATTTTGAAATAACTTGGCACAAATGTTCACCATAATGAGACGGCGTGTCGTGCGCAAGATCCAGTTCCGTAGCTCAAAGGTCAAGGTCACACTTTGAGGTTAAGGTCATAAATAGGCTTGTCCGGGCTGTTTCTTTGTCATGCATTGTGGGATTTTGAAATAACTTGGCACAAATGTTGACCATTATGAGACGGCATGTCACGCGCAAGACCCAGGTCCATAGCTCAAAGGTCAAGGTCACAGTTGGAGGTTAAAGGTCAGAAATATGCTTGTCCGGGCTGTAACTTTGTCATGCATTATGGGATTTTGAAATAACTTGGCACAAATATTCACCATCATGAGACGGCATGTCGCACGCATGACCCAGTCCGTAGCTCTAAGGTCAAGGTCACACTTGGAGATAAAAGGTCAGAAATAGGCTTGTCCGGGCTGTAACTTTGTCATGCATTGTGGGATTTTGAAATAACTTTGGACAAATGTTCACCATAATGACACGGCATATCGCCACAAGACACAGGTCCATAGCTCAAAGGTCAAGGTCACACTTGGAGGTTAGAGGTCAGAAATAGGCTTGTCCGGGCTGTAACTTTGTCATGCATCGTAGGATTTTGAAATAACTTGGCACAAATGTTCACCATAATGAGATGGCATGTCGCGCACAAGACCCAGGTCCATAGCTCAAAAGTCAAGGTCACCATACCTTCAGAACACAGGAACACATATTTTGCAGCTAAACATGGTAAGGTATTTAACATTCCTTGCATGAGCATTCACATGGCTACATTCAACCTTTCATATGGGTACATTCAAAGATAATTGTTTCTTCAATAACTTCAGAATTAAACAAACTGGCTAATAACTTTATTTCTTTGAAATTTTTGCAATTATTCTGTTGACGAAACACAGTAACCTTTAACAGCAGTTTGACATTTGTGCAATTATTGATGTTGACAAAACAGTTACCTTCGACAACTGTGCAGCTTCTAAATTGTTAATTTTGCAAAAGACCCGGTAGGGGACTATGGCCGTCCCTGAGACTGCTTCTTGTTTATATTATATTATTATTATGTCTCCCCCACTCTTGTTTATATTATATTATTATTATGTCCCCCACCCCCCCACCCCCCCCCCCCCCCCCCCCCCCCCCTTTTATTTGATTTTAGCTTGGATGTCTGCCTGTCTGTCACAAGTTGTGTCCGCTCCATATCTCTTGAACCGCTTGAGGGAATTTGAAATAACTGAGCACAAATGTTCACCATATCAAGATGACGTGCAGAGTGCAACTTCCAGCCACGTTTGTTCACGGTCAAGGTCACACTTAGAGGTCGAAGGACATCGTCTGTCAAGTCGTGTCGCTCCATATCTCTTGAACCGCTTGAGGAAATTTGAAATAACTTGGCACAAATGTTTACCTTATCGATTCAACGTGCAAAGCGCTGCTTCCAGCCACGTCCATTCAAGGTCAAGGGTCACACTTAGAGGTCGACGGTCATATGCTGTGACCTATGCTGTATGTTTCGTGTCCACTCCATCTCTCTTGAACCGCTTGAGGGATTTTGAAATAACTTGGCATAAATGTTCACTGCAGAGCACAACTTCAAGCTATTGTTCAAGGTGAAGGTCACATTTAGAGGTCGAAGGTCATATGCACTACCGTATATTTCATGTCCACTCCATCTCTCTTGAACGTTTGAGGGATTTTGAAATAACTTGGCATAAATGTTCACTGCAGAGCACAACTTTAAGCCATTGTTCAAGGTGAAGGTCACACTTAGAGGTCGAAGGTCATATGCACTACCATATATTTCATGTCCACTCCATATCTCTTGAACCACTTGAGGGTTTTTGAAATAACTTGGCACAAATTTTCACCATATCGAGATGACATGCAATGCGCAACTTTCAGCCATGTCCGTTCAAGGTCAAGGTCACACTTAGGGATCAAAGGTCATATGCACTATATTTTATTTCTGCTCCATATCTCTTGATATCGCTTTAGGGATTTTGAAATAACTTGGCACAAATGTTCACCATATCGAGACGACGTCCAGAGCTCAACTTTCAGCCAGGTTTGTTTATATGCATTAGACTGAGAGTGTGGGGAGAGACATATGTTTTTGTTACAAAAACAACCATGTCTAATTATTATTTTATTTTATTTTAAAAGTTTGGTGGGCATGAGTAAGGGCAGGGTTCTCCACAGGATTATTTTCAAGCATAGTGTCATTTAGCGCGTGCTGGGGGAGGGTACGGGAGGGGGAAACCCCCTCCTGTGTTCGATTTTTTTTGGCTTTTAGTAACTGCCTGTATTGACGGTGAGGCACTCTTTTGTGTGATATAAGTGATGGTAGGAAGCCATATATATATATATATTTATGATAATAAACAATATAATAAATAATCCATGTTTTAAGACTTTTATTTAAAAAAAAAAACTCATAAAAATATTAACTAAAATAAGTTCATACACAATAATACATACACAATAATACAACACACATCAACACAACATGCAGCATCTGAAATACATACAATAAACAATAATAAATAATCCATGTTTTAATACACGATGAAGAAGAAAACATACAAAGATTTATTATAAGTTTATACACAATAATACAACATAAATATCAACACATCATGCACACATATAATACCATCAACTACACAATATTCATCCTTGGAAATAAAACAGCACATTTGATAATACTTAAAAAATATAACCTTAGCACTCAAATAAATCCAACACAAGTTAGCCCATTCAATGTCTTGACTCGTATATATTAGCTAGCAGTTCCTTTTCAGATGCTTGACCTTCTTGGTCTGGCCATGTGCCATTCTTCCACTGCCCTGTCATATTCAAACTGATGGTGGTGGGCCCTGCATTGTTACTGCCAGCAGTGCATTGAGAACTCTGTTACACAGAGTTGACCTGCGCTATGCTTAAATGGCCTGTGGAGAACCCTGAAGGGGACACCCTGTATACATAATCACATGTAATATAATTTCAAGTTCTTATTTATAAAATGCATGTTGCCTACTTCTAAAAATCTATAGCTAAGCCTATCCGTGCCAAACTTAATGTGCAACATTACTACCAAGAAATGATATATGGAAAGCAAGGACTGATAAATTAGATGGGAGTA
This sequence comes from Cyrtodaria siliqua, assembly GCA_037043455.1. Taxonomy (NCBI): domain Eukaryota; kingdom Metazoa; phylum Mollusca; class Bivalvia; order Adapedonta; family Hiatellidae; genus Cyrtodaria; species Cyrtodaria siliqua. Next base: position 239,996 of record JAWPHD010002010.1, on the reverse strand, counting down.
AATGTTATTTATAGATGAAAGAAAAATCTTTATGTTTAAGAATAATGTGTTGGCATCTTCTGAAGAAAACCCTATAAGGGCTAGCTATTGTTTTAGGCGCTTGTTTCAGCCAAATTTTTTTTTAACTTTTCAGACAAAATACATCTCGTACCTAAATAAGTTTATATCAGTGCAACAGACATTTTTATTGGTAAATAACCTTACTTTTAAAAATCGGTTGAGAAATAATAAAAAATATGCGCGAAAGCTCTTTTTGATGTGGATTCAATGCAAAATTCTGCTGAATGAAAAATTTTACTTCTAAAAAATTATTTTTTTACACTGTTTATCCAAAAATAGTTTAAATTGTTGGATATTCATAAATTAAGACATCCTGGAAGTTTTTTAGCAAAATATGAAGGCTAAATGAAGTTATATGAAATTTCTTAATTTTCTGCTGTCCCACCAACAAGGAGTTTACATGGGAAAAGCCCCATCAGAAAATTATTTGGGCTGTAAAATATTTATTTCTCAACCGATTTTCTTAAATTGCTCAAGCTACTGCAGAAAAACCTTTGGCTGAAACAAGTGCCCCGAACAATACACCAACTCCGTCTGTTTGAAAGATCTTTAGCAAGAAATCCAGCAGGCCACACAAAGATCACCAGCCATAAATGTTGTGTAGGAAACAAAGGCAGATAACAACCAACATCTGGACATGCTGGAGGAGTGCATCAAGGCAGAGGATATGAATTTTTTTGAATTTGCTTTTTTCAGTTTGTATCTTGGAAATCCTTTAAACTTATTTTTTATCCATATCGTCTTTTATTTGTTTTAGTGTATTGAATGTGTAACATCGTCATGTTTTATTTAAATGTAAATATATTTAACTTCGATGTATTCACAGGAGATTATTCCTGGGTTGTTCCTAGGTCCCTATGCTGCTGCCATGAAATCCAAGGTAAGATGTCAGTGAGTGGGTGTGGGAACAATATTTCCAGGTACGTATTAAGTGGACAATAAATAACATAATTTAAATAATAAGAGCGCCTCCCCTAACAGAAGCTCCACCCCTCCCCGCCCTCCCCAGCCCTTCCCAACCTTTTGAAAACAAAAAATATACAAAAAAACAACCTAAAAACGGTCTTCAAAATTCAATATATTTTCAATCTTTTCTATACAAAAAAAAAATTAAACTATATAACTGTTAGATTTGTTATAAAAAAAATTAGTTAAAAGAGCACCTCCTAAATCCATTTTGCATAGCACTACTATACTACTCAAAATCTGCTAAGGATCACTTTTTTGCTGTCTAAATTTCTTGCTGAAATAAATAGCATTATTTCAATTTTACATGAAATTAATTAGGGCAGTGTATGGTCATGTGATCTCATGACTGAATTCAAATTGTGGAATTGTTGAAGTATCAATGAGATTAATATCGTTATTGTGAATTAATTTCTAATAAAATTATATGGAAATATAAAAGTGATCCTTAGCAAGTTTTGAGTAGTTTATTAAGGGAAATATGGTAAAACACATTTATGATAAATAGGTTCCATGGGTTCTGTATCTCTAATATTCTCTATGGAAACATGGATATATACACGAGCGTGTTCATTACGGAGGCTAAAATCAACCCTCGAGAGACTCAAGGACCAATTGAATGCCTGGTGTTTTAGTCCAGGTCGGTGCTTTTTAACACATGAGGGTAAGCATGAATTGACTCTGGACATTAGTCCTGCACATTACTAGGTTTAGAAGAGTTGATGCTGGTACTAGGTCCATATCAGAGTGAAGTCTATCTTGATAAACAAAGTAAAAATTTGATTGGCCACGCTTTACTTTTTTCTTACAGTTTTTCTTATGGTAAAGTCACTAAATAAAATTATGTTGCTTTTAAATAAAGGTATATTTTGTTTGTCGATCACAGAAAAAAACACTTTTCAAGTAAATGATGCAGATTTAAACTGTTAATATTTATATAAGACCAACATTTAAATACTTAATGTTTAACAAAATTCCTCTTTGATGTACTAGATTTATTACCATGGAACATGCATACACTGTAAACTCACTATCTTAGATTTGTGTTTCAGTTACAAAGTCTACAAGATCACCAGATAACTCACATTGTGTGTATACGGCAGAATATTGAAGCCAACTTTATTCGTCCTAACTTCCCAGACACATTCAAGTGAGTGTGCTAAACCACATTTCTTGGATATTCAATACTTGAAACACTTGTTTTGCAGATCAGTTTGTACATAAATATTTTTTTCCGGATTTGGCCTCTGAGTACTGGAATGTACTTTTAATATCAGAAGCTTTCTATTTGCAATAGTTCATATAATGTCAACAAATAAAATAAACATCATACACGAGACGTATATTAAATTATGAAACCAAGAGAAAAGAGCCGAGCTTGCAGTATGATTACGGCACTGTTTGCATATTATTGTGGTGAAAGTGGGATCAATACTGCACCAGACTGTCTTATACAGCATCTCCTTACAGACTAGGATCTCCTTACAGACTAGCATCTCCTTACAGACTAGGATGCAGTCGAAGTTTAATATCGTCTATGAAAAAGATAGATTTATTTGCACGTAAAAAGATAGATTAATTTGCCTGTAAGGATTATAGAACACATTCTGTATTTCAGTTACTTGGTGTTAGACATTGCGGACTTGCACACAGAAAATATAATCAAGCATATACCACAGGTAAGGTTGGATCAAGCCAGAAGCAGTTCATATGCAGTACCACAGGCCCAACTTTAGGACGTATTGTATTTTAAAGGTAGCTTGCCCTTCTACTTTAAAGGTCACGCATGTTATTTCCAGTGGGAACTTGATTTGTTGTGTAATTGGTCATTAATATCTATAAGTCAGTTGTTGGTCTATTGGTCAATAATTGTAGGTCAGTTGTTTGTCTATTGGTCAATAATTGTAGGTCAGTTGTTTGTCTGTTAGTCAGTAATTGTAGTCAGTTGTTGGTCTATTGGTCAATAATTGTAAGTCAGTTGTCGGTCTCTTGGTCAATAATTGTAGGTCAGTTGTTGGTCTCTTGGTCAATAATTATAACTCAGTTGTTGGTCTCTTGGTCAATAATTGTAGGTCAGTTGTTTGTCTATTTGTTAGTAATTGTAGGTCAGTTGTCGGTCTGTTGGTCAATAATTGTAGGTCAGTTGTTAGTCTATTTGTCAATAAGTGTAGGTCAGTTGTTGGCCTTTTGGTCAATAATTGTAGGTCAGTTGTTGGTATGTTGGTCAATAATTGTAGGTCAGTTGTTGGTATGTTGGTCAATAATTGTAGGTCAATCTTTGGTCTGTTGGTCAATAATTGTAGGTCAGTTGTTGGTCTATTGGTCAATAATTGTAGGTCAATTTTTGGTCTATTGGTCAATAATTGTAAGTCAGTTGTTGGTCTGTTGGTCAATGTAACAAGATGGACCAAGTGGAGACAACTCACCAAGGGAGAATCAAGAATAAATAAATTAACAAATTTATTTACAACAAGATAAATATACATACAAATGAATACAAATGACAAAATAGAAATCTCAACGGATTAAATCATGTTTAAAAAGATGTTCACTACGTTAGATTAAACTGTTCGGTTTTAATCAGACTGAATATCTGATATCTGTATTTATGATATATGTATACTATATCACACGCTATCTTATCTCTCAAAGCTATATCTAGCTGAGTCCTTCCGGTACAGTTCCCGGCACTAACACTAACACTTTATTAGGCCCGCACTGGTAAATACTGGCAAATTTACTCATAATACACAGCTTGTAAAATCATAACTTTCTTAATAGTTGATGGATTTCGATGAAATAAATGCCAAAACAACTTATTCTTTATCAAATAGAATGAATCTAGTAAAAGATCATTTATTAGATATAGGCATCGATTAAAAGTGATGCGCTTAGCAAAAATCTGCCAAAATTCCTATTCAAAATCAGGGAAAATGAGGCCCCGACAAACACATTTACAAACTCTAAGTAAATATGCGCTCATTTTGTTACAGTCAATAATTGTAGGTCAGTTGTTGGTCTGCTGGTCAATAATTGTAGGTCAGTTGTTGGTCTATTGGTCAATAATTGTATGTCAGTCGTTGGTCTATTGGTCAATACTTGTAGGTCAGTTGTTGGTCTATTGGTCAATGATTGAATGTCAGTTGTTGGTCTGTTGGTCAATAATTGTAGGTCAGTTGTTGGTCAATAATTGTAGGTCAGTTGTTGGTCTGTTGGTAAATAATTGTAGGTCAGTTTTGGTCTATTGGTCAATAATTGTATGTTGGTCTATTGGTCAATAATTGTAAGTCAGTTGTTGGTCTGTTGGTCAATAATTGTAGGTCAGTTGTTGGTCTATTGGTCAATAATTGTAGGTCAGTTGTTGGTCCAAAGCTGTAAGTGTAAGGAGCAAAAATGTAGGCTGTAAAATAAATTCAAATTATTCGAGAAAATTCGAGAAGCAGAGTTGTTTTGATAAATGAATGTATATAAATTCCCTGCAATGGAATATACTGGAATATATTTTTTTTCTAGGTTCGTAACTTTATAGATGAATGCCTCAATTGTGGCGGGAAAGTTTTGGTTCATGGTAACGCGGGAATATCCAGAAGGTAAGAATGGACAGAGTAAACCATAAACACTAACGTATTAAGAGATCTTCCCTATGAAATTATAAACCAGTGGCATGTTCATATAATGTTATATATCTAGTTAACAGACATAATGGATGGGTTCCAAGCAGCAGCTGACGTGTCTGATGTCACAAAAAAAATGCATACCTAACGCATGCAGGTTTTCAGATGGGCCCTATTTTCCCCTTCTTTTTTAGCTCTACTGCAGAGCTTATGCCGTAGTTGATCCTAGCAAATTGCAGGTCTCTTGCAGGTAGAGCGTCCACAGGTCCTCTTGGGCCTCTTGTTATGAAACTTCACATGAATGCTGATCTAGCTAACAAAACCTATCAGTAGAGCTTCAAGGTCATTGACGTCTTGTTTATTTAGCCCTATTTCCCCCTGTTTTTCTTTAAAATAGCCCTGTTATCCATACTTTTTGAAAATCAGAAGAATGAAACAGTGGCAGAAAAAGAAAAAGAAGAAATGTATTCAATGATAATTTACCGCACACATTTTAAGCATTAACCCAATAAGCACGACAATAGCCTTTGCATTCATTGAAAACCCAGATCATCCTGCGAGTAACTCGTAAATGGAATAGTCTAAATTCAAAGAAAGAACAGTCCATAATATATGTGTTGCGGGTTAAGGGTTAAGGTATCTTTCAAGATTGTATGCAGTTCAATGCCATGCTGTCTGCAAGGTCTGTTTTCATTTTAATCAAGGCTCTATTCTTATTCAGAAATATTGTCACTTTCACTGGAAACAAATACTTAGATTGACAATTTCTGCTGAAGGTTGCAAATGAAAACATACTACAGCAGATGTTCTTGGAATGTGAGTACATGTCATGGAATCTAATTTTCTGGAAACAGAATACAAATTCCTACTTAAGCCCTACTTTTTTGCAATGAAAATCCCTAGTTTTCCCTACTCTCTTGGAATTTGGAGCCCTACGCTATCCCTAGTATTTGCTCGAGGGCTCTTGAAAGACTACGTATGCATTAATAAGGATGTTGAACCTAACTTCAACAGAGCTGTATAATTTTTGACTGTAATGAGTATTTACTCATCAGATTCAAAATGAATGAGTAAAGGGAACTCGTTCATAATAAACACTTGCTTTAAATAGTTCATGCTTTCAAAATGGATATGAATTAATACATTTTAATGACTATTCTGATTAAGTGGAAGTTAGGTAAAAACAAAAGAATCACTGTAAGACCTTAATATTAGACACATGATTGGAACAATTTTCATCATGTAAATATGGAATAAACTGTTCCAATTGAATTGAATTGAATGTTGTTAAACGGCTCATCAACACAGTATAGGTTATTTAGAGCCGTCCCAGAGAGAGGGAAAGGATACATAGGAATCCGGGAACCTGCCCTACTCTTATTATCGAATAGATTCCTATGGTTCTTTTACGTGCTCGGAGGATAGATCGATACACGGGACCGCCCGGTTTACGTCCCCATCCGACGGACGGGGCTAAGGGAAAGTGTCTTGCCCAAGAACACACCGACGGAACTCAGTGGCACCACGGAGGATTGAACCCGGGGCCTCCGGTTACAAATCCGCCGCGCTACTGACTGCGCCACGCCAGCCAGGACAATACATACAAATATAATACTCATGATTTTTAAAAGTTATGAGTTTTTGTAGTAAGTTGATGAGTAATGATACATCTTTAAATTTTTAGGTGTTTTGTAAAAAAAAGTATGAGTAAAATACTCAAAAAATTAGCTTATCTACAGCTCTGCTTCAGTAGAGATGTGTTTACAGTTACGTCACATCAGGATGTGTTTACAGTTACGTCGCATCAGGTGTTGCTTATCTTATTCCCAGGACTGGGGCAAGGCTTTCTTCCATTTACAATCTGAGGAGATATTTCACATGACCGTCGTTTGGTACGTTTTATTTTGACCAATAATAATTACATGATTAAAAATATTATTGATATGACCTACCCTAATTTATCTTATTCAGTAAACAGAACTATAGGAGAAACATAATACATGTATAGACTGTTATATCCATGTGAGATTGAGAAGTTTGACAGATATTCTGACCTCTTGGTGAAATATAGAGATTATTTACATGTAAGTGCTGCGTTCGATTATTAGTAAATCCTTCACGAGATGGCAAGCTTATGCTTTTTCACGAGCGAGCGAATGTGAGCGAGTGTGAAAAAACAATACGCTTGCCATCGAGTGAAGGATTTCCTAATAATCGAACACAGCAGTTAAATAATCTGTTTAGTACATTGTTATTATCCTATTTATTACATTTAACTTTATTTTGTATAAGTTTTATCATTTTGATTGTTGTTCAAACTAAATTATGCCACGGGTGTTAAAGTAAGAATACGGAGGCAAATCGTAAAAAGTATCCATATGCGATAGTAGTAAATCGCCTGGCACTTCAAATTTATCACTTTTTCAGGCAACAAACTTTATGTATCAACATATAAATAAATGTGTACTGTATTTTTTCATGAATCGCTTTTAATACAACAACATTTATTCAGTACATGTGTTAGATCACCGATTCAATCTTAATGTGTAAAAAATCGTTCAGCGTGTTTTCAGCAGTTCAGACAAAAACAAATGAATTTAGACACGGACAATGTTGTTTACAGCTATGGAATTGAATTGAATGTTGTTTAACGGCTCATCAACACAGTATAAGTTATTTAGAGCCGCCCCAAAGAGAGGGAAAGGATACATAGGAATCTTGGAACCGTGTCCTACTCTTATTATCGAATAGATTCCTATGGTTCTTTAACGTGCTCGGAGGATAGACCGATACACGGGACCACCCGGTTTACGTCCCCATCCGACGGACGAGGCTAAGGGAAAGTGCCTGGCTTAAAGCTATGGAATATCAAATGAAAATGCTTCAATGAATCTTGATGGAACTATAGTATTGGATATTGACGAGAATTGCACATCTCACATGGATATTCAAAGTTCACACAATAGTTATTTCATGTCGAAAACTTTAAAACTGTTAAATTTCTTTGTTTCCAGTGCTACCCTCGTTATTGCATATGTGATGGAAAAGTATGGACTGTCCTTCAAGTGAGTCGTATAATTATTAATTTACATGATTCTATTTCTCCATTTTGCTGTATTCTTGTACATGATCCACAGTGGAGCCTTGGCCAGTTACAATCATACATATTAGTGTTGTTCCGATTAATCAATTTAATCGATCATCGATCAGTTATGCCTTTGATCTGATAAATTGATTACAATTTTTCATGATCGACTTTACTCGGTTATTGAAAATTATGGCTTATTTCATTCTCTATATACAAGATAATAAACTGAATTCTAATTTTTAGCTCGACTATTCGAAGAATAAGAGAGCTTATGTAATCACCACGGGGTCGGCGCCGGCGTCGGCGTCGGCGTTGGCGTCGGCGTCGGCGTCGGCGTCCCACATCAAGGTTTGCGTGTAAGCTGTGTTTACAAGTCTATATCTCTTACATTTCTTATCCTAGCACAGCCAAATTTGGCCATGGGCTTCCTTATAGCATTATCTTGAGGGCTGCATAAACAATTTTGGTTCCTGTAACCCATGGGCTCCCATGGAACCCAAATTATGATAGCCCTTAAAATATGTCTATTTCACATCAAATTTTGCGTGTAAGCTGTGTTTACAGGTCTATGTCTCTTACAATTCTTACCCTAGCACAACCAAATTTGGCCATGGGCTTCCTTATAGCATTATCTTAAGGGCTGCATAAGCAATTTTGGTTCCCGTAACCCCTGGGCTCCCATGGAACCCAAATTCTGATAGCCCTTAAAATATGTCTGTTTCACATCAAATTTTGCGTGTAAGCTGTGTTTACAGGTCTATATCTCTTATATTTCTTGTCCTAGCTGAACTAAATTGCATGTAAGCATTTATATATCTATAATTTTGGTTTGGGATTTGTCATAGCATTATGCATCTTATTACTTCACCCATATTGGGGCATGGGCTCCCTCCCCCCCCCCCCCCCCCCCACCCCATACCCCCACTCCCCTCCACACCTTTTTTATTTTTTATATTTTTTTATTTTTTTTACATATTTTTGTGTTGTTTTAGTCAATTCTTACACATATATGTTGCAACCCCCCCTGCCTCTCACCCCCCCCCCCCCCCCCCTTCCCCCCACACTTGAAACTTTTTTTTTTTTTTTTACATATTTCTTTGTTGTTTTAGTAAATTTTTACACATATATGTTGCACCCCTCCCACCCGCCCCAAACCACTCCCGCCTCTCCGCTGCTCCCCCACTTGAAACTATTTTGTTTTTACATATTTCTGTGTTGCTCTTGTCAATTCTTACACATATATGTTGCCCCCTCTCCAGCCCCACACCCACCACCACCCCGCCTCTCACCCACCCCCACACTTGAATTTTTATTTTTTTTATTTTTTACATATTTCTTTGTTGTTTTAGTCAATTCTTACACATATATGTTTCTTTCATTCACCACCCCCACTCCCCCACCATCCACCCCACACGTCACTCCCATACCCACCCCGCACCCCACTCAAAACTCGAATTTTTATTTTTATTTTTATTTTTATTTCTTTGTAGTTTTGGTCAATTCTTACACTAGTTATGTGTGCTCCCACCCCACCCCACATTTGTTGTAGCCTTGTTTCTGATGGTATGTACTAGCTATAAATCTTATTATTCTCTAAAAAATCGAATAGTCGAGCTGCGCTGTTCTCCGACAGCTCTTGTTTAACAAGTAATCACATATTTATAGTGGGTATCACAAGTTAGGTTTTTAAATATTTGTTGGGTCAGTTTCATTCAGGTCCTTTATTACCAGAACAATACTTATAGTCTGAAAAAGGCTTACACTTGTTTTTTATAGCAGCCATGTTTAATCGATTAATGATCGATCGATTGGTCAGCTTAAATATTCTGATGATCGATCATGAATTTTCAGCCGATCCAGACACTAATACATATATCTTCTTTTATTATTCCTTCTATCAGCGGAGGGACGGGGAACAACAATTGCTACATTTGGGCTCATATCACTGTTATGTTGGTTATTTAGGTACACTATTGTTACTTTGATACTGTTTTGATCAGTTTCATTGAGTTGTGTTTAAAGATCAATTTGCTCAAAGATCTTGACTATGTTTATCCTTGCTTGTTTTCAGGACAGCTTTTATGTATGTTCAACAGAAGAGATTCTGCATCAATCCAAATGAAGGCTTCACGCATCAACTAAAGGTAAGTAATGGATGATCTTTTATCACTATTTCTTAAAAATCCACCTATTTCGATTGGTTACGAGCCAAGGTGTACCAGACCAAATTACCCGACGGCAACCGGTTGTACGAAAGCCTAGTAAAAAATGAAATTAAAATGGCAGACACCTAAAGAAACGTCAGATTGAACATGATTTTTCTGTGAATTTTACTTTATCCTGTTTTATCACACCCTGCTTTTATTTATTTATTTTCATTATTTGATCATGCGCGAAAACAGGTGACACATTTACAAATCGTCCATTCAATGACTTGTTTTGAAACTTCAAATTTAACTTGCATTATTTATCAGTTATACCGTTTCAGAAGTATGTTAGAATGCTTCTTTGATTTGATACAAGCTCATTGTTTCGTCAGTCTTTCCTCAATCAAATCGCAGAATGCTTGGCAGAACATTTACACTGCAATATAATCTTAAGGTATAAAAAAAGTATATAGTTTAATCCCATTAACATAACATTCCATTTGAGACATAATTACAACAAAAAAAATTGACCCCCACCCACTCACCCTGAGCAAACGTCTGCGTTTGAAATATTAAAATTGATAAGTTGTTTATCTTTCATAGATGATTACATATACCAAGTTATGTGCAAAAATAACGAAAATGACAGTGTAATTGAATTGATAGTGTATTCAACCTTTTGACCCCTCATTAGGGCCTCTGTGAAGCCATGTTGCTTTTGCATGCTGTCATCATATGGTGGTCATACCCTAAGTTTGGTTGAATTACATTCAGCGGTTTAGGAGGAGATATGGTGACGGACAAACGGAGGCAATTTTAATAGACCCTGTTTTTTTTCTCAAAAAACATGGATATAAAAAATCTGCTCCTTGCACCTCCTGTCTTTAAACTTAAAGTTAGATTGTCCTTGCTGAAATAAGCAACTGGCAGGCGACACAATTTTGAGACCATATATATCGAACGTTGTTGTATAGCGATCCTTTAAACATTTGTTTATGTTACTGCAGGAGTATGAACCAATTTATCGAGCCAGATTGAGTGTTGATGCTGACCACATGTCTCTTGATACAGGTATGTGTAATGTTATTATGGCTCCCCCACACAAAGTGTGGTAGGGGAGCCATATTGATTTTGTGCTTTCTGTCTGTTTCTCTGTCTGTAGGTCTGTGTCACAAACGATGTCCGATCAATAACTAAAAAATGGTTGGACCTAGGGTCCTCAAACTTAGAAGGATGGTTGGTCATGACAAGTAGATGACCCCTATTGATTTTGGGGTCACTAGGTCAAAGGTCAAGGTTGCAGTGACATTGACTATCAAAACGATGTCCGTTCAATAACTAGAGAATGGTTGGACCTGGGGTCCTCAAACTTGGAAGGATGGTTGATCATGACAAGAAGATGACCCCTATTGATTTTGGGGTCACTAGGTCAAAGGTCAAGGTTGTGGTGACATTGACTACCAAAACGATGTCCGATCAATAACTAGAGAATGGTTGAACCTAGGGTCCTCAATCTTGGAAGGATGGTTGGTCATGACCAGTAGATGACCCCTATTGATTTTGGGGTCACTAGGTCAACAGTCAAGGTCGCAGTGACCTTGACTACCGCGACCTTGACTATCAGAACGATGTCCGATCAATAACTAGAGAATGGTTGGACCTAGGTCCTCAAACTTGAAAGGATGGTTGGTCATGACCCAGTAGATGACCCCTATTGATTTTTTTTTGTTTAATTTTTTTAAAAATTTTTAATTTCTTAATTTATTTTAATTTTTGCATTAAAAGTTTTAGGGTCGGCCCCTTAAAAAAATAGAGTCGGTCGGGTTACCTGAACCACACAGATTTTTTATGGGCCTTACTGATACAGATAGTAGATACAGTCACAGGGATACGATCTCAGATCAATAGAGAACGGTTGGACCTAGAGTTGTCAATTATGCCTGTTCGGAGCGAGTGGGGGAGCCATACGTTTTTGTCCAATGGACAATAATAATTTCTAGTTTGCTTTGAGTCTAAGACAGCTGACTGTTTATGTAGAAGGTTTGGTCTTACATGCTGCAGTTTCAATAGCAGGTTTGGTATAAGAAGCTAGAGTTTATATAACAGGTTTGATCTTAATGCTACAGTTTGTGTAGCAGGTTTGGTTTTAAATGCTGCAGTTTGTGTAGCAGGTTTGGTCTTGCATGCTGCATTTGGAATAGTTTGTTTTGTTTAAAAAAGCTACAGTTTTTGTAGCAGGTGTGATCTTATATGCTGCAACTTGTATAGCATTTTGGCCTTGCATGCTGCAATTTGGGTACCAAGTTTGGTCTTGCATGCTGCAGTTTGTGTAGCAGGTCTCTTACATGCCGTGGTTGGAATATCAGGTTTGGTCTAACAAACTTAAGTTTGTGTTACAGGTTTGGTCTAACAATATTCAGTTTTGTATAGCCGGATTGGCCTTACAAGCTACAGGTTGTGTAGCAGGTTTGGTTCTACATGCTGCAAGTTGTATAGCAAGTTTGGGCTTGCATGCTCATTGCTGCAATATGTGTACCAATTTGTGTAGCAGGTTTGGTCTTGCATACTTTGGTCTTGCATACTGCAATTTGTGTAGCAAGTTTGGTCTTGCAAGCTGCAGTGTGTGGAGCAGATTTGGTTTTAAAAGCTACATTTTTTTTAGGTTTGGTCTTACATGCTACACTTTTTGTAGGTTTGGTCTAACATGCTACAGTTTGTTTAGCAGGTTTGATCTTGCATGCTTTAGATGTGTAGCTGGTTTAGTCTTACATGTTGCAGTAGGAATAGAAGGAGATTTTATCTTACATGCTACAGTGTGTTTAGCATGCTGCAGTTTGTTTGGAAGGTTTTGTTTTACCGGTACATGCTGTAGTTTGTGTAGCATGTTTGGTCTTCCATGCAGCAGTTGTTGTGGCATGTTTGGTCTTGCATGCTACAGTTTGTGTAACAGGTTTGGCCTTGCATGCTGTACTTCATTGTTTCTGATCAGGTGTGCTGTTTGTTTCTGTTTGTTTTTGTTCCTCAATGTTGCAGTTTGTGTGCAGGTTTTGTTTCTTTACCTAACCACGAAGAAAGCCCCTTCCCAAAACGTTTTATAGCAATTCTTTAACATTAATTTATTAGCTCGACTATTCGAAGAAGTAAGAGAGCTTATGTAATCACCCCGGGGTCGGCGTCGGCGTTGGCGTTGGCGTCGGCGTCGGCGTCCCACATCAAGGTTTGCGTGTAAGCTGTGTTAACAAGTCTATATCTCTTACATTTCTTATCCTACCACAACCAAATTTGTTCGTGGGCTTCCTTGTAGCATTATCTTAAGGGCTGCCTAAGCAATTTTGGTTCCTGTAACCCATGGGCTCCCATGGAACGCAAATTATGATAGCCCATAAAATGTGCCCCATTTCACATCAAATTTTGCGTGTAAGCTGTGTTTACAAGTCTATATCTCTTACAATTCTTACCCTAGCACAACCAAATTTGGCCATTAGCTTCCTTATAGCATTATCGTAAGGTCTGCTTAAGTAATTTTGGTTCCTGTAACCCCTGGGCTCCCACGGAACCCAAATTCTGATTGCCCTTAAAATATGTCTGTTTCACATCAAATTTTGCGTGTAAGCTGTGTTTACAGGTCTATATCTCTTACATTTTTTGTTCTAGCTGAACTAAATTTTGGAATTGGTTTCCTTATAGTATGTTGTAAAGGGTTGAATAAGTAATTTTGTCTTCTGCAAATTCTGGGCTCCCACGGATACCAAATTGTGATGACCCATAAAATGTGCAATAAATGCAGATCTAGGTTTGCATGTAAGCATGTATATATCTATAATTTTGGTTTGGGATTTGTTATAGCATTACGCATCTTATTACTTCACCCATATTGGGTCATGGGCTCCCTCCTCCGCCCCCTCTACCCCCGCCCCCACTCCCCTCCACTTTTTTTTTATTTTTTTATTTTTACATATTTCTGTGTTGTTTTAGTCAATTCTTACACACATATGTTGCCCCATCCACCCCACCCCCCCCCCCCCCTCCCAACCCACTGCTGCCTCTCACCCTCATCCCCGCTCCAACCCCCCCCCCCCCCCCCCCCCCCCCCCCACACCCCATTTGAAACTATTATATTTGTTTTTTACATATTTCTGTGTTGCTTTTGTCAATTCTTACACATATATGTTGCAACCCCCTTCACCCCAACCCTCACCCCTAACCCTCTCACCCCCCACCCCGCCCCATACTTGTTTTTTTTTTTTTTTTTTTTTTTACATATTTCTTTATTGTTTTAGTCAATTCTTACACACAGATGTTGCCCCCACCCCCCAACCCACTGCCGCCTCTCACCCCCGCTCCCCCCACCCAACCCCCACTTGAAAATCTAATTTTGTTGTTTTGTTTTTTTTACATATTTCTGTGTTGTTTTAGTCATTTCTTAACTTTTTTTTTTTTTACATATTTCTTTGTTGTTTTAGTCGATTCTTACACATATATGTTGCCCCCTGACCCCCGCCCCCAACCCACTCCCGCCTCTCCCCCCGCTCTCCACCACACCCCACCCCCACTTGAAACTTTTTTTTTTTTTTACATATTTCTGTGTTGCTTTTGTCAATTCTTACACATATATGTTGCAACCCCCTTCACCCCAACCCTCACCCCTAACCCTCTCACCCCCTATCCCATCCCCACTCAAACTCGATTTTTTAATTATTTTTTTTTCTTCATATTTTTGTGTTGTTTTGGTGAATTATTACACAGCTTCTTACACATATATGTTGCCCTCACCACCCCCACTCCCCCGACCATCCACCCCCGCCTCTCTCCCACCCCCACCCCGCACCCCACTCAAAACTCGATTTTTATATTTTTTTTATTTTTTTTTATACATATTTCTGTATAGTTTTGGTCAATTCTTACACATAGTTATATTGTGCTCCCAACCCCACCCCCACATTGTTGTAGCCTTGTTTTCTGATGGTATATACTAGCTATAAATGTATTACTCTCCGAAAAATCGAATAGTCGAGCTGCGCTGTTCTCCGACAGCTCTTGTTTTGATGTTATCTTCAGTATATGTGTCTTTAATTTCTTAAGGTGTTTACTGTGCTTGGCAACAACAACAAAAAATCACCTTCGGAGTCCTTCCTACATACCCATTTGGGAAACAGCAAACACATATTTTTTTAAAGATGGCCTTGTTTATAAAACATTACTAGTCTTTCACTTGATTTCAGGCAACAAAAGGAAATGTCATTTTGACAATGATGAGTGCTTGCATTCCGACTCTTCCATGATGACCTGATGCTGCCCTCATTCAGCTATGTACAAGAATTAAATGGTGCTTCAAGGGAGGTAACTGAAGCAGTGTTTTGAGACAGAGCAAGGGAGACTACTCAACTTGTGGAGACCCAATACAGACATTTTTTCCCAATTGTATTGTTTTCATGTGTCTGAAGCTATTCATTTGTTTTATTCAGAATGCGTTTCGAAGTTAGTTTTTGTGAATTCTAGGAATCCTTAATAGTGTACTTATCTTAAATTCAGTTGATATTAACTTTCAATTTACATGCTTTACTGTCTAGTATTAAAGCAGAGTGTAATTGCTTGTATGCAGTCTGTAAACCACCCAAGGGAGGAGAACAGTTTTAAGTACTGCTCTTTATAAGGTGATAAATTTACATAGCTGTCATTTTGGCGCCACCTGAAAACACATATCAACCAAATTTTCATGCATGCATTAAGGTAAATGACGTGCCACGAATAGATGCTATTACCACAAATAGGTTGCACCTCTAGAGACAAATCACAAACAGGCACAGTAATGCGTCATTTCTGCTATTTTATTGACAGACTTTCACAAAGAGAATGTTGTGGTGCACTCCTTAGGGACATTTTGATAAAGGAGAAGGAAATAAGCAAACATTGTTTGGAGCACTTGTTTCAGCCAAAGTTTTTTTTTTTACTTTTCATTGAACACAGTAAAACAGACTTAGTGGTAAATAAAAATACCTTATTTTTCAAAATTGGTTTAGAAAGAAAAAAATCAAAAGCAAATGTTGTGAGAAAAGTGTTGATTCTTACAGATGGAAGTCCTTTTCACTCTGCATTTGAAATCTGATAATACATTGTTATTTTGGGGAATTAAATGTTGACTTAATTTATATGGTTAACTGAAATGGACATGATCTCATGTCTGCAAGGATTACTGCCATGTAGCACTATAACATATGTTGAATTGTATATACAGTCCCACCGAGAGATTGCTGGAAAAATCTATTCTAATTACCTCCTGTGGAAGAGGTAGGCCAGAGTTTTTTTTGTATTTTTTTTAATGGTTCTCACATTCTCAGACACTAATTTTTGTAGATAAAGAAGAAAACAACACCGGAAATTCAAGATGGCCACCAGGGCTAAAAATAGATTAAAAAAAAAAAACAAGTTTGTAGCACCTACTTATCGAAAACTATAAGTGATATTAACATGGGACTTTTTCTAAAATGATCAGCATGACACGATGATGGTCCTTGTCAAAAATCATTTTGAATCCCCATGGCTGCAGCGGCCATTTTTGTTTACATAGAATTATATATTAAAAACTTGAAGCGACTACTCTTCTGAAACTATTTAAAGGATTTTCATGAAACTTAACAGAAATGTTGCTCTTGATGTCTAGTTGATCATAGCAAAGTTTCAGGTCGGCCCGCAATTCGTACGGCTGGCGGGAGGTGTACAGTACTGGTTCTACCCAGGAAAAGTGGGTGGTCTGCCTCCATCACAAAACAATATATAACATATAACCGTACATGTTTGAAAATGACGTAAAACACCAAACAAGTCAGGTCGGCCGGAAATTCAAGATGGCTGCCATGACTTAAAATAGATTTTTAAAAAACAAATTTGTAGCGACTACTTCTTGAAAACTATAAGTGATATAGATATGGGACTTTTTCTAAATTGATCAGCATGACATGGTGTTGGTCCTTGCTGAAAATTATTTTGATTCGACATTAAACATGGCTGCCAGTAGCCATCTTCGTTTACATAGAGATATATAGTAAAAACTTGTAGCGACTACTCCTCTGAAACTACTTGACAGATTTTCATGAAACTTCACAGGCATGCTGATCTAGCTATCAAAACCTATCAGTAGAGCTTCAAGGTCATTGACCTGTTGTTATGTTTTACTATGTAACCAATACCATTACAACATATATACTTAAACAGTTTTTAGCTCTACTGGCCAAGGGCCAGCAGAGCTTATGGGATGCTGTGTTGTCCGTCGTCCGTCGTCTGTCTGTCTGTCGTCTGTCGTCTGTCTGTCGTCTGTCGTCCGTTAACTTTTCTTCAAACGACTTCTTCTCAGGAACCGCTTGGCTAATTTTGACCAAACTTCACGTGGATGATCCTTAGTTGAATGCTTTTTAGATTTGTTAAAATTAGGTCAATGCTACATCCAAGATGGCTGCCATTACCATATATGGTCGAAACCTTAAAAAATCTTCTTCTCCAGAACCGCTGGACAGATTTCAACAGTTTTTCTTTTAAAATGATCGCCAACGCCTAGACTATCAAGTTTGTTCAAATAAAGTCCCCGGGGTCAAAAATGGCCGTGCCCCGGGGGTCCAAAATTTGTATATTGAGGTTTTGCATGTTTTTCATATAGACATATAGGAAAAAACTTTAAAAAATCTTCTTCTCTGAAACCACAAGGCACAGAGCTCTCATGTATTACATGTAGCATCAGCTTATGGTCCTCTACTAAGTTTGTTCAAATGGTGACCCTGGGGTCAAATTTGTCCCCGCCCCGGGGGTCACAGTTTTACATAGACTTATATAGGATTTTTTTTTAAAAAATCTTCTCGGAAACTACAAGAGCCAGAGGTTTGATATTTTGCATTTACTATAAGCTTATGGTCCTTTATCAAGTTTGTTCAAATGGTGACCCTCGGGTCACTTTTGGCCCCGCCCCAAGGGTCACATGTTTTACATAGACATGTATAGGGAAAAACTTAAAAAATCTTCTTCTCTGAAACTGCAAGAGCCAGAGGTTTAATATTTTGCATTTGCTATAAGCTTGTGGTCCTCTATCAAGTTTGTTCAAATTGTGACCCAGGGGTCACATTTGGCCCCACCCCGGGGGTCACAGTTTTACATAGGCTTGTATAGGGAAAAACTGAAAAAAATCTTCTTCTCTGGAACCACATGGCACAGAGCTCTCATGTAATACATGTAGCATCAGCTTATGGTCCTCTACTAAGTTTGTTCAAATGGTGACCCGGGGGTCAAATTTGTCCCCTCCCCGAGGGTCACAGTTTTACATAGACTTATATAGGATTTTTTTTTAAAAAATCTTCTTCTCGCCAACTACAAGAGTCAGAGGTTTGATATGTTACATTTATTATAAGCTTATGGTCCTTTACCAAGTTTGTTCAAATAGTGACAATAGTGACCCTGGGGTCACATTTGGTTCCGCCCCAAGGGTCACATGTTTTACATAGACATGTATAGGGAAAAACTTAAAAAATCTTCTACTCTGAAACTGCAAGAGCCAGAGGTTTAATATTTTGGTGTTGCTATAAGCTTATGGTCCTTTACCTATTTTGTTCAAATGGGGACCCTGGGGTCACATCTGGCCCTGCCCCGGGGATTCACAGTTTTACATAAATGCTTGTAGAGGGAAAAACTGAAGAAAAAAAATCTTCTCTGGAACTGCAAGAGCCAGAGGTTTAATATTTTGCATTTGCTAAAAGCTTATGGTCCTTTACCAAGTTTGTTCAAATGGTGACCCTGGGGTCACATTTGGCCCCGCCCCAAGGGTCACATGTTTTACATAGACATGTATAGGGAAAAACTTAAAAGATCTTCTTCTCTGAAACTGCAAGAGCCAGAGGTTTAATATTTTGCTGTTGCTATAAGCTTATGGTCCTTTACCAATTTTGTTCAAATGGGGTCCCTGGGGTCACATCTGGCCCCGCCCCAGGGGTCACAGTTTTACATAAATGCTTGTATAGGGAAAAACTGAAAAAAATCTTCTTCTCTGGAACTGCAAGAGCCAGAGGTTTAATATTTTGCATTTGCTGTAAGTTTATGGTCCTTTACCAAGTTTGTTCAAATGGTAACCCTCGGGTCACATGTTTTACATAGACATGTATAGAGATTATTTTTTTTTGATTTTTTTTGAATTTTTTTTGAATTTTTTTTTTTATGAATATATTTTTTTTGAATTTCCTTTTTTTTTGAAATATTTTTGTTTGAATTTTTTTTTTTGAATTTTTTTTTTTTTGATTTTTTTTTTTTTTTGAAATATCTTTCCTTTTTTTTGAAATGTTTTGCAATTATTATTTTTTGTTGCAATTTTTTTTTTTTTTTTGTTTGATTTTTTTTTGCATTTTTTTTGCATTTTTTTTTTTTTTTTTAGCTCTATGTTCGACCAGTCGGACCAGTAACAGAGGTGTTCTTGATTTAGTTAAACATGCTATATGTTGCCTCGTTGATACGGTTGGGCCTTCATTTTTCATCTGATCTTTACCAAACTTTACCAGATTCTTTAGTTATGGCCTTTGATTTAGTTAAAAAGCTGTTTTTTGCCCGAAACTTTCAAAAAAACGTAAATGGCAGTCACTCACTTCATTGATGTTATAAGAGCCATGTTAGCCAGTAGAGCGTCCACAGGCCCTCTTGGGCCTCTTGTTCTTTTTTTCCCCTTTTCCTGCGGAACTTTTTTAGAAAAATACCTGAGATCCTAAACAATAGTGTTTAGTCAAATGGCAACCATTGTTAAATTATTCTTTGATCATAAGCTGAGCTGCCATAACTCTGTGCCAATAAGCAATTAACCAGCTTGTTGTAGAAACATTTACTGTTTTTGATGTGTAATCATGCACTCTGACGTAACTTGTTATTTGCATGTTGTTATCTGTTGCAATAAATATTAATTCTGCTGTGACTAGGTTTAATACTTCATCCAAGTTGTGCTATAAAAACAAACAGTTTATAGGTTGGGTGTTTGTTAACCAACCTTACATAGCGCATTGCACGCGTACATTTGCAGAATAATCATGGATAATGACAAGTGGTGTTACCTTTAAGTTGCCAATCAAAAATTGGCAGGCACATTAAAAATTCAATGTGGCATTGCCCAATGCGTCACACTATTGCTTGAAAGCTTTTCAAATATATGTTATTAGTTTGTCTTGTACTGCATTAAACCAAACACTTAAGAATGCTTCTTAATGCCGGTTCAGACTTAGTGGCACATGTTCTGGTATAAGGAGTTCGAAACTTTCATTCTTTGTATAATAGCCTTAAAAAAACTTTTAGTTTAAAAATAATATATATATTCATTTTAGTGGTCAAATAGGCATTCCTCAACTCAATATATAAACATTTTGTGATTGTAAAATACTTCGCGTAACACATTTTTGTCACGTCCTATCTCATCTCATCGCGTAACACATTTTTATTACTTGCATTCCTCAAAAAGTTTTGAATTCACAAACTTCATATACACATAACAACTGATGACCTTTTATGACCTCTACATCACCCATTGGTGATTGCCTAATTTATTACAGAATTATGTCCCTTTGTTTGACTTAGAATTTTAGCGGGGGTATTCATCACCTCCAGTTAGTTCATAGTCAGGTGATTTGATACCACATGACTGCAATTCTGAAGATTGTTTGAAAATGAGTGCGGGCCATTGAAATGGCTATATATATAAAAAGTTGTAATTGTTTAAATTTGTTGAATCTGATAAAAGGTATGGATGTGTTTACATTATTCTGTGGTATTTTTTGCTATTTAACAATTTATATTATAAAACAATAATTATGACAGCATTGTTACATTACTGCTTGTAGTCAGCATTGTAAACTCGACTTTTCAAAGAAAAGACGAGCTATTCTACTCAACCCGGCATCGACCTCTCCTATATCTGTTGGCATCTCTATCTGCATATTAATATTTTGCAAATGAATTCACTGTCATAAAAATAACTCCTAGAGACCATTATGCATTTAAACAGAATTATGACCCTTTTTGTGTCGACTACATAGCATGGCAGACACTTAGGGATCACTTTGTCATCGTGCAGTGCAGACACTTAGGGATCACTTGTCCGTCATCTGTCATCATCCATCTTCGTCTGTCGCACTTTAACCTGCAACCTAACCTTGGCCATAACTTGAAAAGTATTTGACCCATGTTCATGTTACTTCACACACATCTTCATCTTACCCCATTGAATGTAGTTACTCATGTCCCATAACTCTGACTTCCATTTCAGCAAAGTCATTCCCCTTTTCATAAGACTTGATCCTGCAACCTACCCAAACTCATAACTGGCCATAACTTGAAAACTGTTTGACCTAAAAACGTCGCATCTTCAGCTTATCCCAAAGTATCTCATTACACATGTCCAATAACTATGCCTTTCATTTTCACACTTATGCCGTTTTGCGTAAAACTTTAACCTGCAACCTGACCAAATATTTAGCTCATGACTTTGCAAAATAATGATATGCGGTCATGAAAGTTTATACAGTTTTCAAATGCCATTGACATGTCCCATAACTTTGACTTTTATTTTGACAAGAGTTATGCCCCTTTTCATAAAACTTTAACCTGCAACTTACCTAGCTCTTAACATGGCAAACTACTGACCTACTGTCATGAAACTTTATACATTTCTTCCTTATTAATTATTCAATGCAGAGTTATGCCCCTTTTCAGAAAACTTGAGCAATTCAAAAATAAAAATCTGCTCCATAATTCATGCACCCACTGTCTTCAAACTTTAAACTTAGATTGTACTTACTGAATGCAAGTTATACTCCTTAGCATTTCAATAATGTAGGAATGACTATAAGAAACCTGTTGGTGGTTACTTCCTGCTGACATTTCTTGTTTAAATATTCAATTTCTTCATCATATCTCTGAAACTCCATACAAGAATTTAAAGGAACTTGACACATGTATTTTCTGACATAAAATGAACTCATAGATAGAAGTGACCATATTCACTTTTGCAATTAAACAGAATCATGCCACTTTTTCATTTATTTTTATTTTTAGATCACCTGAGCCGAAGGCTCAAGGTGATCTATTGGGATCACTCTTCGTCCGTCGTTAACTTTTGATTCAAACGACTTCTCAGAAACCGCTTGGCCAATTTTGACCAAACTTCACATGTATGATACTTAGTTGAATGCTTTGTAGATTTGTTAAAATTAGGTCAGAGCCACATCCAAGATGGCCACCATTACCATATATGGTCGAAATCGTAAAAAATGTTCTTCTCAAGATTCGCTAGACATATTTCGACAGTTCTTCTTTTAAAATGATCGCCAATGCGTAAACTATGAATTTTTTTCAAATGAAGTCTCCTGGGTGAAAAATGACCATGTCCTGGGGATCCAAAGTTTGTATATTGAGATTTTGCATGTTTTCCATAGACTTATATAGGAAAAAACTTTAAAAAAATCTTCTTCTCTAAAACCACAAGGCACAGAGCCTGTATTACATGCATCAGATTATTGTCCTCTACTAAGTTTGTTCAAATGGTGACCTTGGGGTCTAATTTGGCCCCACCCAGGGGGTCACAGTTTTACATAGACTTGTATAGGAAAACAATTAAAAAGACTTCTTCTCTGAAACTACAAGATCCAGAGGTTTAATATTTTGCATTTACTATAAGATTATGGTCCTTTACCAAGTTTGTTCAAATGATAACCCTGGGGTCACATTTGGCCTGCCACGGAGGTGAAAAACTGAAAAAAATCTTCTCTGGAACTGTAGGAGCCAGAGGTTTAATATTTTGCATTTGCTATAAGATTATGGTCTTCTACCAAGTTTGTTCAAATGGTGACCCTGGTGTCCTGGGGGTCACCTTATATAGCAAAATAAAAATAAAAAATCTTCTCTGAAACTACAAGAGTCAGAGATTTAATTTTTTGCATTAACTATAAGATTATTGGCCTTTACCAAGTTTGTTCAAGTGGTGACCCTGGGGTCAGTTTTACATAGGCTTGTTTAGGGAAAAGCTGAAAAAATCTTCTCTGGAACTGCAAGAGCCCTAGGTTTAATATTTTGTATTTGCCATAAGATTATGGTCCTTTTCCAAGTTTGTTCAAATGGTGACCCTGGGGTCACAATTGAGCCCGCCCTTGGGGTCACAGTTTTACATAGACTTACAAGGCAAACTTTAAATTATTCTTCTCTGGAACTACAACAGCCAGATGTTTAATATTTTGCATTCACTATACTCTTATGGTCCTTTACCAAGTTTGTTCAAATGGTGACCCTGGGGTCACATTTGGCCGTACACCTGGGGTCACAGTTTTACATAAGACTTACAAGGCAAACATTAAATTCATCTTCTCTGGAACTACAAGAGCCAGAGGTTTAATATTTTGCATTTACTCTACTTTTATGGTCCTTTACCAAGTTTGTTTAAATGGTGACTCTGGGGTCACAATCGGGGTCACAGTTTTACATAGACTTACAAGACAGACATTAAATTCCTCTTCTCTGGAACTACAAGTGCCAGAGGTCTAATATTTTGCATTTACTTTTGGTCCTTTTCCAACGTTGTTCAAATGGTTACCCTTATGCATACATGTGATACTTTCAGGACCTCAATCTGGGAGTTTAGTGATTTTTTTGAGGGAGATTCATGCAAAAATCTGGGAGGTTTTTTCGCGGGATATTTTTAGCGCGCGGGCAGTATTTTTTAACCAAATTCCATAAACGAATACCTGAAAATACACTTTTAAACAAGTTTCTTCATTGATGTCATTGGAGCCGGATATTATAAACAAGAAATGAGTAAAAAAAAACAAAAAAAAAAAAAAAATTATTTTCATGCTTTTTTTTCATTTTTTTCTTTTTATTTTTAATTCATTTTTTAATTTAATATTTTTAATTTGGTCCAAGACAAAGTACAAACATGGAACAAAAGCAACCAACACCCTTCTTTTTTTTTCAAGTAAAAACTTAAATAAAACATAAAGACATCGAACAAAAGCAACGTACGTCAATCACGGAACTTTATTTAAAGTAAAATCTTTATAAAATTCATTAATTGTTTTAATTAAATCAAACATTCTCAACAAATTCGCGCCGACAAAGTCTACACGCCGTGAGATTTCATCTCACGCCGTGAGATATCACATGTATGCCCTTATGTCACATTTGGCCCCACCTCAGGGGTCACATGTTTTACATAGACTTGTATAAGGAAAAACTTAAAAAATCTTCTCTGAAACCACAAGGCACACAGCTCTCTTATATTACATGTAGCCATGGGATCACATTTGGCCCTGGCCCAGGCGTTACACTTTAGCACCTTCATTTTGTATTTGATCTTTACCAAACTTTGTCCGTGTCTTTATATCAATGCTGTTAACAGAACAGAGGCCACATTTCTTGAACAATCTTAACCAAACTTGCACAGATTGTATATGACCATAAGATTTCGAAGAAGTTCGATAATGTGCCAGTACTCAGGTGATCGATTTAATGCCATCTTGGCCCTCTTGTTTTTTTAATGTTTCATCGTGCCTGAAAATCCCCTTTAAAACATTCAATGACACTTCACACATTTATCTCTGTCATGAAAAACATCTTCATAGACCAAGTGCCATAATTCTGTTATGCAGTCAAGCAAAATTATGCCCCTTTTTCAACTTAGTTTCCCAACAAAGCCTCGAAAGTCGAGCGCACTCTTTTCCGACAGCTTTGGTTATAGTGTAATGTTCGTTCACATAGGTGTTACATTCACCGTTTGCAGAAAGTGTTGGTGCATTTGTTATAGTTTGTGTTTGTAGATACACATATAGATTGTTAATCACTTGCCCTCACCGCTGAGTAGGTTAGATCCCTCAGGGGCTTAGGAATCTTTATGTGAGGAAGCTATCCAGCTGGCTTGCGGAACGTCGGTGGTTCTACCCGGGGTGCCCGCTCGTGCACGAGAAATTGATGGAGGGGCACCTGGGGTCTTCCTCCACCAATGGAAGCTGGAAAGTCGCCATATGACCTTAGCTGTTGGTGCGACTTTAAAATCCAATTCAATCAATCATATAGATTGTTCACGAGTTAACAACATATAAATATGTCATAGATGCAATTGTGTAAATTTACTCATTATTACATAATTTGCTCACTTCATAGTTTGTAAATTTTTCCGCTTTTGCTGCTTTTGGATTATGAGATTGTCATATGTATAGGATCTTAACTGAGTTCCCATTCCATATAAGATTTATGAAACGAGTTATGAATTATTTTAATTTCAATAAGCATTTTAACAAATTAAAATAAAATTAATTCATAACTAGTTTCATAAATCCTATGTGGAATGCGAACGAGTTTAAGATGCATTTTATCATGTAACATTATAATCAAATGTGTAAAAACGCAATGAATCAGAGAAACGTTAGCGCTAAAACATCATGTGACTGCATGGATTAAAAGCATTTCCAAAATGTCATAATGCATGCTGTAAGCAATGTTGGATATCAAAGATTTTGCGTTCTATTTCGTTAAAAAATACCATTTTATGGCGACTTTCAAACAATTACAAACTGATTTGTATATCTTCAGTTATTTATTATGACCTGTTGGTTAATAGATAGAAATGAATTTGTGGTAAATAAAATAGTATCGGTTAACAAAATGTGCAGTGTTACAGATTGAATGCATTTTATGCCCAACCAATCAAAATCGTTCCAGGTTGTATTGTGTACATACAATAGAATATGAAATAGCTCTTCGATACAGCTAACAAGGGAAGTTATATGATAAAACAGGATCTGGGACAATTTTGGGTTTAATATTTTTTTATTTTTAAATTATAATATTATGCAAAAAAAAATCTGTTGTTTTTTGTCTCTGTTAGACAAAGATAATGCTAGCTCATGTGATGGTGCTTTAGTCAGCAACAATTTGTACATTAGCTGATTCGTTCTCGGTTTCTATTTTTAACAAATTTGGTTTCGTTTCAATATGATCGCAGTCGCCCTAGCAAATTTCAGCTTATTTACATGGTAATATTAGTACCAGTAACAGTTTCATATTTTCACCAAGTTTTAGTTACAGGTTTCTAACAGTAAGATTATTGCCTTTGTTTTAATTGTGTCACACCATATTCCGTGTTTCATTTACAATGTGCAATTAAATCTTGAATGATACTTGGTTATTTCACATCAGAGTGACAGAATCCATACAACACTTCTTGTCTATCATTAAAACAGCCATAAGAAGCATTCTTAGCTCTTCTTGTTTCTATAGAATTGCAATTAAATCTTAAAGGAAGTAAATCAGAATTTGTATGTTTTTCAAATTGTTCAGATTGATAAAAAATAAGATAAATGAGCCATAAAACCCATTTAGCCCCAAAGACTTTGTACGGATGGCGGGAGGTATATAGTACTGGTTCTACCCAGGACAAAGCGGGTGGTCTGCCTCCACCATGAAAAACATTACCTAAAATGTGCTGGAAATTACGTAAAACACCATTCAACCAGCCAATTGAGGTTTGTGAAATTTAAAACCGAAACAAGATCTTTTACAATCTCATTAAATCATATCCTAATTACGCTTTGATACTCTCCACTAGGATCTGACAACACTGCCTTGGAGGTTATTTCAGAATGACCTTTCATCTAATCAATATTCATGGGAAGATCAACTAAATTCAACCAATGAAAACGCGCGTTTCATATGCACTTCAGATGATATTCGAGTGAACTGAACAAACAAAAATCCACATAAAACACATAGATCTATATCCAAAAAAAAGAGTCTTCTTGTGTTATTTCTGAGGATTGCATGATAAATTCAAAGAAATACAAATCAAGAATACGAAGAAAATCTTGGACACGGTCATTTGTTTTGAAAACATTCGGAACAGTTGATCGATCTCAAAAATATATATTCTACCGATATTATTACGACATTAGTTTTTTGAATAGTATGTCTTAGTATGTCTGGCCCGCTCAGCTCAGTTGATAGCGAAGTCGACAATTGAGGCGTTCTATTATTATTACCCGCGAGTGTAATTTTAGTGTGGGTTGAACCCCACGAAGCGGTACAAGTTTTTTGTACCGCTATTGAATTCCGTCAATCTTGTTTTTTGTTGTTTTTTTCACTAAATATTTAATCATGGTTTGTGTGTTATGTTTGTCAACGCAATTTTTTTGTATTGTATAAGTTACAAGTTACGGACATTGTCTCTTTCAATACCGATCGTAGACTGCTCCACAGCGTTTGACAGAACATGACGTGACAATAGCTTCTGTCATTATAAGCATGAAAATAGTATTACTTCACCAAACCAGTACTTTATAATATATTTCTATATACAGTCCCGGATCAAATGTACAGAGTATGTTGTGTTAAATTAAACTTGTAGTGTAGAGTATCGTAGCGTGATAAAGGATCCGATTTTAATGAGATTCCATCTTTTATTTGTGAACAACTATGTAATTTCTCGGCTGTTTCCTATGTTGATTTGTAATACTGAGAAAAGTTGTCAAAATTAGAAAATGTAGGCCCAGTTTATCTTGTACAGATATTATGTTTGTTCAGTTGACATTGATTTGTTTTTGTAACTTTGTTAAGTTTAAATTAAAATCCTATTGTGTTACACTTGGTACAGACTTTCTTCATTTACTTGCCATCTTGATGTGTTGATTATGCTGACACCTGAAGTCTCAAGCTCTTCTGGCTACAGGCCAGCAGGACTTATGAGATAAAAGTTGGCCGCCAATTTCAGTGTTGGGGTAATGATAGAGGTTGGGCCATGCAGAAGAAAGAGATATGTTGATCCGATTCTTACTCGATACATTTCATTGAGAAGAATAAAGTTTGAACAAATGAAAACCCCTGGAGTAT
Source organism: Cyrtodaria siliqua (assembly GCA_037043455.1). Lineage (NCBI taxonomy): Eukaryota > Metazoa > Mollusca > Bivalvia > Adapedonta > Hiatellidae > Cyrtodaria > Cyrtodaria siliqua. The sequence goes on along the minus strand of JAWPHD010002010.1, from coordinate 212,241 downwards.
AAAATGGCCCAGCCATGGTGTTTTTTATAAACTTGAGAATTCTTCTTGAAACCATAATGCAAAAGTTTAGCATAAGAGCATGAATTAAAGATGGAGAAAAAAAGGTGTTTTTTAAAAAAAAAAAGTTCCTGTAGTGAAAATACATCTGACCCAGCAGATCATGATCTTTATGGATACATCTAACCCAGCAGAGTCATATGTTATTTATGGATACATCTGACCCAGCAGATCATGTTATTTAATGGATACATCTGACCCAGCAGATCATACGTTATTTATATGGATACATCTGACCCCAGCAGATCATATGTTATTTATGGATACATCTGACCCAGCAGATCATGATCTTTATGGTTACATCTGACCCAGCAGATCATATGTTATTTATGGATACATCTGACCCAGCAGATCATCATGTTATTTATCGATACATCTGACCCAGCAGATCATGTTATTTATGAGATACATCTGACCCCAGCAGATCATGTTATATTTATGGATACATATGACCCCAGCAGAATCATATGTTATTTATGGATACATCTGACCCAGCAGATCATGATCTTTATGGATACATCTGACCCAGCAGATCATATGTTATTTATTGGATACATTCTGACCCAGCAGATCATGATCTTTATGGATACATCTGACCCAGCAGATCATATGTTATTTATTGGATACATCTGACCCTGTCAGATCATATGTTATTTTATGGATACATTCTGACCCAGCAGATCAATTATGTTATTTATGGATAACTTCTGGACCCAGCAGATTCATATGTTAATTTATGGATACATCTGACCCAGCAGATCATGATTCTTTATGGTTACATCTGAACCCAGCATATCATATGTTAATTTATGGATACATCTGACCCAGCAGGTCATATGTTATGTATGGATACATCTGACCCACAGCAGATCATGATCTTTATGGATAACATCTGAACCCAAGCAGATCAATATGTTATTTATGGATACATCTGACCCAGCAGATCATATGTTATTTATATGGATACATCTGACCCAGCAGATCATATGTTATTTTTATGGATACATCTGACTCCAGCAAGATCTATTGGATACATCTGACCTAGCAGATCATATGTTATTTATGGATACATCTGACCCAGCAGATCATATGTTATTTATGGATACATCTGACCCAGCAGATCATATGTTATTTATGGATACATCTGACCTAGCAGAGCATACGTTATTTATGGATACATCTGACCCAGCAGATCATATGTTATTTATGGATACATCTGACCTAGCAGAGCATACGTTATTTATGGATACATCTGACCCAGCAGATCATATATTATTTATGGATACATCTGACCCAGCAGATCATATGTTATTTATGGATACATCTGACCCAGCAGAGCATACGTTATTTATGGATACATCTGACCTAGCAGAGCATACGTTATTTATGGATACATCTGACCCAGCATATCATATGTTATTTATGGATACATCTGACCCAGCAGATCATATGTTATTTATGGATACATCTGACCCAGCAGAACATACGTTATTTATGGATACATCTGACCTAGCAGAGCATACGTTATTTATGGATACATCTGACCCAGCAGATCATATGTTATTTATGGATACATCTGACCCAGCAGATCATGATCTTTATGGATACATCTGACCCAGCAGATCATATGTTATTTATAGATACATCTGACCCAGCAGATCATGTTATTTATGGATACATCTGACCTAGCAGAGCATACGTTATTTATGGATACATCTGACCCAGCAGATCATATGTTATTTATGGATACATCTGACCCAGCAGATCATGATCTTTATGGATACATCTGACCCAGCAGATCATATGTTATTTATAGATACATCTGACCCAGCAGATCATGTTATTTATGGATACATCTGACCCAGCAGATCATATGTTATTTATGGATACATCTGACCCAGCAGATCATGTTATTTATGGATACATCTGACCCAGCAGATCATGTTATTTATGGATACATCTGACCCAGCAGATCATATGTTATTTATAGATACATCTGACCCAGCAGATCATGTTATTTATGGATACATCTGACCCAGCAGATCATATGTTATTTATGGATACATCTGACCCAGCAGATCATGTTATTTATGGATACATCTGACCCAGCAGATCATGTTATTTATGGATACATCTGACCCAGCAGATCATGTTATTTATGGATACATCTGACCCAGCAGATCATGTTATTTATGGATACATCTGACCCAGCAGATCATATGTTATTTATAGATACATCTGACCCAGCAGATCATGTTATTTATGGATACATCTGACCCAGCAGATCATGTGTTATTTATGGATACATCTGACCCAGCAGATCATGTTATTTATGGATACATCTGACCCAGCGGATCATATGTTATTTATGGATACATCTGACCCAGCGGTTCATATGTTATTTATGGATACATCTGACCCAGCAGATCATGTTATTTATGGATACATCTGACCCAGCAGATCATGTTATTTATGGATACATCTGACCCAGCGGATCATATGTTATTTATGGATACATCTGACCCAGCAGATCATATGTTATTTATGGATACATCTGACCCATCAGATCATGTTATTTATGGATACATCTGACCCAGCAGATCATGTTATTTATGGATACATCTGACCCAGCAGATCATGTTATTTATGGATACATCTGACCCAGCAGATCATGTTATTTATGGATACATCTGACCCAGCAGATCATGTTATTTATGGATACATCTGACCCAGCAGATCATGTTATTTATGGATACATCTGACCCAGCAGATCATGTTATTTATGGATACATCTGACCCAGCAGATCATGTTATTTATGGATACATCTGACCCAGCAGATCATATGTTATTTATGGATACATCTGACCCAGCAGATCATGTTATTTATGGATACATCTGACCCAGCAGATCATGTTATTTATGGATACATCTGACCCAGTAGATCATGTTATTTATGGTTACATCTGACCCAGCAGATGTTATTTATGGATACATCTGACCCAGCAGATCATGTTATTTATGGATACATCTGACCCAGTAGATCATGTTATTTATGGTTACATCTGACCCAGCAGATGTTATTTATGGATACATCTGACCCAGCAGATCATGTTATTTATGGATACATCTGACCCAGCGGATCATATGTTATTTATGGATACATCTGACCCAGCAGATCATATGTTATTTATGGATACATCTGACCCATCAGATCATGTTATTTATGGATACATCTGACCCAGTAGATCATGTTATTTATGGTTACATCTGACCCAGCAGATGTTATTTATGGATACATCTGACCCAGCAGATGTTATTTATGGATACATCTGACCCAGCAGATCATGTTATTTATGGATACATCTGACCCAGCAGATCATGTTATTTATGGATACATCTGACCCAGCAGATCATGTTATTTATGGATACATCTGACCCAGCGGATCATATGTTATTTATGGATACATCTGACCCAGCAGATCATATGTTATTTATGGATACATCTGACCCATCAGATCATGTTATTTATGGATACATCTGACCCAGCAGATCATGTTATTTATGGATACATCTGACCCAGCAGATCATGTTATTTATGGATACATCTGACCCAGCAGATCATGTTATTTATGGATACATCTGACCCAGCAGATCATGTTATTTATGGATACATCTGACCCATCAGATCATGTTATTTATGGATACATCTGACCCAGTAGATCATGTTATTTATGGTTACATCTGACCCAGCAGATGTTATTTATGGATACATCTGACCCAGCAGATCATGTTATTTATGGATACATCTGACCCATCAGATCATGTTATTTATGGATACATCTGACCCAGTAGATCATGTTATTTATGGTTACATCTGACCCAGCAGATGTTATTTATGGATACATCTGACCCAGCAGATCATGTTATTTATGGATACATCTGACCCATCAGATCATGTTATTTATGGATACATCTGACCCAGTAGATCATGTTATTTATGGTTACATCTGACCCAGCAGATGTTATTTATGGATACATCTGACCCAGCAGATCATGTTATTTATGGGGCCTGTTAACAGTCTTCTTTGAAAGTCATTTAGGTTTAGCTACACCAAATACATACAAACATCGAGTCAAATGTAGTTCCTTTTATAAAAAATAATCCCTCCTCTTATGTTGGAAAGGAGCAATATAGATTGGGTGGGAAATGGCCCATTTTATTTTGGAATTTTCGCTATGTATACTTAACGCCATTTAAAACGCAAGTTTGATAGGAAGCATGGATTTCGCATAATTCCGATTTTACTTCTTTCAATACATGAATTTGATCGGTCACCAGATTTAAAGGAAATGTGGATAATCATGTACATAACACTACAATCGATCTTGGAGACATTTTAATTAAAAATAAACACAAAATAAAAAAAAAAGCACTTTTAATGGCGTTAAGTATATGTATAATATGCTACAGTTAATCTAATGATGATACATGGCTACATTAGACATTTCCTTTCAGAAAAATACTAAAACAACACAAAACACACCAAATGTTATCCCTTCAAAGTTTCGTTGTTGATAGTGTATGTGGCTCAGGCAGGTGAGCAAACTTAGGATGTAAAATTCTGCAATCACTTTACATTAAACAAAGTGTACTATGATTAAGAAGTCTACAACAGCGCAGTTCTCTCTTTAAAGGGGTTGATGCACTATTTTCAAACACAGTTTATTTTAAAGGGCTCTGAAAAAATGGAAAAAAGCTGAAAGAATTATCAAAATGCCATGAAAAATAAAGGAGATATGACCTATTGAAAATTTGCAAAAAAAATAAATGGAGGCGGCCATCTTTGAACGATGACGTCATCGCGCCGTTTTATCATATAAGGCATATTGACAAAATGTATTTTAAAGCAAAGAAAACCACTGCAAATTGATTAAAAATAAATATAAAGATGTAAAATGCATACATTTTAGTATTATTTTTCATTTGCAGTAATTTTCTTTGCTTTAAAAGACATTTTATCAATATGCCATATATGGTAAAACGGCGCAATGACGTCATCGTTCAAAGATGGCCGCCTCCATTTATGTTCTTTGCAAATTTTGAATAGGTCATATCTTCTTTATTTTTTTATGGCATTTTGATAATTCTTTCATTTTTTTTCAAGTTTTTCAGAGCCCTTTAAGATAAACTCTGTTTGAAAATAGTACATCAACCCCTTTAACTAGCTGCGACCTTTTTATTTATTTTTAAATATCGGGGATTTCTCTGCAATATTAATTGGAATAAGGTGTGCAGTATATAAATTATAATTATAGTGGAAAGTCCTGAGTTATGTTTCTTTTTTTCTTTAGTATATATTATTCTGGGTGGCCACAATTATTACTCTGGGAAACAGGGAAAATGACAAAAACAAATTCGCAGCAGAGAAAAATCAGGGAATTTGAAAAAAAAATGCAAATATCATTGAAAAGTCAGGTAATTTTACCCACTTACACAAAACAAAAGCTAAGATTGGACATGTGACTGACAATCTTCAGGCAGAAAAAGCACTTTGTTCTGTGAAAATGGATTTCTATATTAATACATCAATTATAAACATTTTAGATGGTAGTCACTTTCTTAAAAGGTTTGAATATGAAATAAAGAAACATTTAAAAATGCGACGACAATATATATATGCTCTGCAGGTACATGATGGTATTTGGTTGTGAAGGTACTATAAGGGCAAGATGGGGGATGTAAATTTTCTTACATTAATAAGAAAAACCCAATGTTGGGTCAGGCAAGATTCAGTGAAATATCAGGGAATTTTATTTTGAAATTCCTGTGGCCACCCTGAAAGAGACATGGTTTTAGACAATTTTATTTGCAGCATAGGCAAAAATGGCTGCTTTGAATGAAAACCCTATCATGGTAACAACGATGACCTGGTAATAACATTCAACTTCAACAATGGTTGCAAAGGCTATTATAGTCGTGCTTAGCGGGTTACCATAATAGCCTTTGCGTCCATTGTAAACCCAGATCAGTCTGTGAGTTACAATGTCTGACTGCTGTTCAGTCAATTTCAAAACACCCCTTTGTCACATAAATGGAATTGTCACAGTTTAAAGAAAAAACAGTTAATTATATATATATATGTAGCATTTAAGGGTTAAATAATCACCCTTGTCTGCATGGCTTCAAGAATTGATAGAGTATTATTTTATCAGCAGCATTAATGCATCAAAACTTGCCTCTCTGGCAACTTGCCAAATGGATTTACAATACAGTTATATGCACTGCACACAGTCTCATCTTCGAAACCTCCCTTGCCTATAATATTCTAGGACAAAAAGTAATCGAAATCTGTAAAAGAACACCAGCAATGGGCACATCAGGGGAATAACATTCAATTAAGTTGACGCTGTAAAATTATATTTGTCTTTAAATATCAATCCTGCTGAGAAATAAAGAAAATTGAAATTCACTATCTTTGTGAAAATTAATGTGCTTAAATGGAAACAAACTCAAACATCAGTGTTAAACATGTCTGGAGTGTCAGGTGCTAATGATTTCTTTAGTGAAGAATGTGCTTTTCTTTAATGGAGAAACTCCGAATAACGCTATATATGGATCTCCACATCGTTATCACTGCCTTGTATCCATTAGATTGACATTTGACCCTGCTGTGTAAATTTGACCATGCTGCGAAAGTTTCCTGTTTTCTTAAGAAGTAATGTTTTTTGTTAATCAACAATATATTTATGGAGAAGTCTTTAGGACTTGAGCTTACAATAGCTTCTATCATTATAAGCATGAAAATAGTATTACTTCACCAAACAAGGACTTTATAATATATTTCTATATACAGTCACGGATCAAATGTACAGAGTATGTTGTGTTAAATTAAACAGTTGCTTATCACATATTTTGCGGTATGGGAGTTTAATAAAACCATGATATATTTATAATACATTAGTAACTGTCTATTTAATCATTTTAAATTTATTATACCCTTGTTTTTGAAGAATAAAAGCCTTAAGGGTATATTTAAATAACCTCCGTCCGTCCGTCCATCCGTCTGACCATCTCCTCCTAAACTGCTGAACGTAAATTCAACCAAACTTAGGGTATGCCTTCACCATATGATGACGGTGTGCAAGAATAACATTATTTTTGGCTCAGCACCCAGGGGCCCTCAGGAGCCTTCTGGGGGTGGAGTGTGGGGGGTAGGTCAAAAGGTCAAATACATTGAAAAATTCAATTACACTGTCATTTTTCCATATTTCTGCACATAACTCGTCTATGAAAGATCAACAACACATCAAATGATTTTATTATTTCAAACTCTGCTGTCAAGGCCTAATGGAAATCAAGAGTGAGATAGGTCCCCTCGGTTATTGGGGCTGTGGTGTAAAGCCTGAGACAGTCTGAATTTCATGACTTTTAGCTTAGAGGTATACTCTTAATACAGTTTATATAATCACAAATTTTAAACATTTGTCACACAATATACGGAAGCGAAATGGACATCCTGGTTAAATTATACTTAATTTTTAAAGAAACTAACCTGCCAAATAACGGCAAATATTGCACTACAAAATTGTGTTTATCACAAACTCCATCCCGGTGTTCATGTCATATAATAATGTATATGTGCCAGTTAAAAGTATAGATTTGTTGATTGGTTCTTAAAATACCTGCGATTGAATACGCGTGAAATCAATTATGAGTTGTTAACTCGACGCTCCAGTTTTGGGTTTTCGGCCTGGTTAAATAATACTGGTTAAAGCCGTTTGTATTGTGTTAATTGCTTTTGTATTCACAAAATATGTAAGTTATATATATATACCTCGTCATCAGTAGGTTGAGAAACGGTGTACACAAGTTGAAAAATTTGACTGTTGATGGCGGGATAGCTACTGTAAAGATTTATTGGTAAAATATACTAAATTTAGTACAAAAATCACAAAAATATTTTGGTAAATTTTTCAGAATGCACGAGAATGTAGAATGCATGTGTGTGAGCGCGATTTCATGCACATACGTCTGTTGTTATTATTAGCTCTCAAATGGAATGTTATGTTGATTATACTGTGTAATTTTTCCCTAAGACGTCCCCTGCGGGCCCAGGGAAAGGGGTGTCAAAAGGTCAAATACACTAAAAAATCATTTTCAGTGTTGTTGTTTTTTTATAATTTTCATATAACTTGGTATATATACTCGTCTATGAAAGATTAACAACATACAAATCAATTTTATTATTTCAATCTTTGAAGTTTGCCCAGGGATTGGTTTTGTGTGGGGTGGGGAGGGGGGTTGCAGGGGGAGAGAGACAGGGTAATATGGAGCGTCATTTGATTTTTTTATTGTCTCAAATGAAAGGTTAAGATGATGGGATTGCACTGTATACATGCATTTCCTCCTACATCATCGGTGGGGCCTGGAGGAAGGGGCTTCAAATACACGAATAATGCAATTCCAGTGTCATTTTCCCATACTTCGGCACCTTAATTGGTATAACAGTCATCTATGAAAGAGATACACAGCATGTCGAATGATTTATTATTTAAAACTTGGACGTCTTCCCTGGGGTTGGGGTTGGAGGGGGTGGGGGAGGGTAACAGGGGTTCAGTTGTTTTTTAATTATGTTTCAACCGAACATTTGATGATGGGATTACTGTGTATAATAATATGTTTTTCTCCTGTATGTGTTGTAGTGGTGGGGGTGGTGGTTGTGGGAGGGGGTGGGGGTGAGGGTGGAGGTGGGTGGAGGTGGGTGGAGGTTGTAAGGGGCGTCAAAAGGTCCGATATACACAAAATTCAATTGCAGTGTCATTTTTCTATTATTATTTTTTAATTTTGGCTAATTTACAAGTATACTCCTCCGAAAATACAAAGCAAATCAAACAATTTTAGTGTTTCCACCGTAGAGGTGTGCCCAGGTGAGGGGAGTGGTGCTGGGTGTGGGGGTGGGGGAGGGAGTTGAGGGTGGGGAGAGAGAGGTAAATCTATTTATTTTTCTTTCTCAATAAAATGTAAAGATTTTTGCAGTAACAGTAGGATTGCTCCAGGGTCACCATAGGACTCATGGATGGGGTTCAAAAATTTGAATACACAAATGCTCTAAACATTCTTTATTCATTTACAGTGTCATGTATGTATTTTTTATTTTTTTTTGGCCCACCATCTCAACCCCTTTAAACTGCTCATTTATTTCGCCTCCTCTCACTCCATCTTCTGCCAGCTCTGCTGTTGTCCCTCCTTCTGGATGGTGATCTGTTGTGACATACTTTCTGCTGATGCTTCGCTGTATATTCCGTTTATACGACTCTCGCTGTTCACCTGCAGTTCACGTGATGTTTCTTTTTTTCTTTGGATTGCACTGTTTATGGGACATGGCTGCTATGTCGTCTATTTTTGTCTATTGCTGTGAAACAGCCTCTCCCTAGTACTCTAAGGTACTCCAGTCAAGCTACTATGCCACTACTCGGCTACTGGCCACTGCATACTTTAGATGCGCCATTACGAAGAACCAACAAATTTCTGTCTACAGCTTCCCTTCTTTCAGTGAACGTTGGCCTAACATCTTCAAAAGAAGCAATGAGGTACTAACTACTCATGAAGCAAAATTTAGGGCCAAGAAGGTTGATTTTTGCCAAATGGTGAAGAATGATAATAACAATTTTAATAACAAAAAGTAGGGGTCATTCATTTTTAGCTCTACTGGCCAAGGGCCAGCAGAGCTTATGGGATGGCGAGTTGTCCGTCGTCCGTCCGTCCGTCTGTCTGTCGTTAACTTTTGTCTCGTTAAGACGATAGGGCCTTCATTTTTCATCCGATCTTTAACAAAGTTTAACAGGTTGTTAATATCAATGAAAGCTCGGACAAGTTCGAAAACAAGCCAGATCGGACCAGTAAAAGCGGCAATATGGCCCTTGATTTAGATAAAAATGCTATATTGCTATATTTTGCCTCGTTAAGACGATAGGGTCTATATTTTTCATCCTATCTTTACCAAACATAACCACATTGTTAATATCAATGAAAGTTCGGACAAGTTCGAAAACCAGCCAGATCGGACCAGTAACAGCGGAGTTATGGTCCTCGATTTAGTTAAAACTGCTATATTGCTATATTTTTCCTCGTTAAGACGATAGGGCCTTCATTTGTCATTCTATCATTACCAAACTTTACCACATTGTTAATATCTATGAAAGCTCGGACAAGTACGAAAACCAGCCATATCGGACTAGTAACAGCGGAGTTATGGCCCTTGATTTAGTTCAAAATGCTATATTTTGCCTCGTTAAGACGATAGGGGCTTCATTGTTCATCCGATCTTTACCAAACTTGATCAGATTGTTAATATCAATGAAAGCTCGGACAAGTTCGAAAACCATTCATATCGGGCCAGTAACAGCAGAGTTAATGCCCTTGATTTAGTTCAAAATGCTATATTTTGCCTCGTTAAGAAGATAGGGGCTTCATTGTTCAGCCGATCTTTACCAAACTTTATCAGATTGTTAATGTCAATGAAAGCTCGGTCACTTCGAAAACCAGCCAGATCGGACCAGTAACAGAGGAGTTATGGCCCTTGATTTTGTTAAAAATGCTATAATTTGCCTCGTCATACGATAGGGCCTTCATTGTGCATCTGATCTTTGCCAAACTTTACCAGGTTTTATGACTTTCATTTTTTATATATATATATTTTTTTTAATTTTTTTTTTCGATTTTTTTTTTTTTTTTTTTTTTTTTTAGCTCTATGTTGGACCAGTCGGACCAGTAACAGAGGAGTTATGGCTCTTGATTTAGTTAAAAATGCTATATTTTGCCTCGTTAATACGGTAGGGCCTTCATTTTTCATCTGATCTTTACCAAACTTTACCAGATTCTTTAGTTATGGCCCTTGATTTAGTCAAAAAGCTGTTTTTTGCCCGAAACTTTTAAAAAACTTTTAAAAAAACGTAAATGGCAGTCACTCGCTTCATTGATGTTATAAGAGCCATGTTAGCCAGTAGAGCGTCCACAGGCCCTCTTGGGCCTCTTGTTACAGATACCGGTAAAACGTATTCATAAACAATAATTAAATCAGAGGACCAAGTTTGCAGCCTAGTTTAATGCATGTGCACATTAAATATGAACTGAATCCCATTATGATTTATTCAGAGTGACACTCGAAATTCTGTCAAATCGTCTCCAATCCCTTTAACATGTAAAGGAAAATGTAACTGTTTTTGTAATCCAAGGATCAAAGGCAAAAATTCTGCGATTATCCATTATCCGAAATACAAATCAACAAAATCATCCATAACACAGGCCAGTAGTCTGATGAGATTATTACCGTAAGGTTGCATTTTAATTCACCAATATTTTCTAAAGGAGATTTAATTAGTAGTACATCTGTGCACAAAGTTTTATCTTGAGGCATTTCTGCACTTATAATACTCTTCGAAAATTAACTGAAGTCGTTAAAACCTGACTATAAAAATTATGTAACCACCTAATCACACTAGGGAAAATATATTTTTAGGATGAGGGTTAATCGAAGTTGTAACATCATGACTGTAAAAGAATACGGTTGATGCACTAAAATCTCATCTTTATTTAGCCGAGAAAAACATTAAATATCAATTCCACTTTGAAATGGAAAATGTGCAAAAAATGGAAACAACATTGAATTGTATACAAAACATGTTTTTTTGGGATGGCTTGTGTCCGTCGTCTGTTGGTTGTTAACTTTTGTCTCGTTAGGAATATCGGGCCTTCAAAGTTCCAAAATCAGCTAGATTGTTTGAATAACATCAGAGTTACGACCCTTGATTTTGTTTAATATGCTATATTTGCCTCGTTAAGATGCTACCTTCTTCATCATTCTATAGTTACCAATTCTGGCCAGATTGGTGATATTAATTAAAGCTTAAACAAAGGTCAAAAACAGCTAGATGGAATTCAGTAACATCAGAATTATGGCCCTTGTATTATTCAAACATTCAATACAATCTTTGGCATGATATTAATATCAGTTAAAGCTCACACTAGTTTGAAAACTAGACATATCAGACCTGAAACAGCAGAGTTACTCATTTTCCTTCTGATCATTACCAAGAAATATAAAAAGATCGGACAGGGAAAGTAGCATTCATGGAGGACAGTCAATTACAAAACACAGAAACAAACACGCAAACAGACAAACAAGAAGGCAAAATAAATAAAAGCGAACGACATCACAACAACAAAAGGGTTGACAATAGTGCTACCGCCTTGGAACGGTCAGTGGCAAAATAAGCCACTGGGGGTTTAAACCGGTTCTAGGGTGCACCAAACCTCACACTTACCCTACTGTCATCCCATTAAAACAGGACAGTGTAAAAAAGAAATCGCCGCCTTGATCTAATCTCTTACCAACAAGGCAGCATCAATAGGCAATATAAGTAAAACGCAAATATGCTCGTGTAAATATAATACAAAAAAAACAATAGCCTAGAAAGCCACAATGCAGGTACTCAATGTCTTGGCAGAAGCCAGAGCAACAAGAGAATAAACCATTAACGGCACGACAAAATGTTTATATATTGACAGCTTGACAATGTCTGCAGTAGCCAGCCAGATTTTCAAGCAGAGACTGCAGAGTTGTGGCCCTTGATTGAATGGGAAGATTTGTTCATTGTGAACAGTTTATATACTTCAGAAAGCAGTCATGAAGTTTTGGGCTGTCCTGAAACTCCCTTTAACTCATCCCACCTTTTGATATTCCTGAAACTCCCTTGAACTCATCCCACCTACTCCCTTAACTCATCCCACCTTTTGGATATTTTAACAAACATGTTATTGGTAAAATTTCAGTTAAAGGGGTTGTTGATTCACTATTTTTAAGATTTATTTAAGAGCTCTGAAAAAATTGAAACAAGAGGCCCAAGAGGGCGTGTGGATGCTCTACTGGCTAACATGGTTCTTATAATATCAATGAAGCACGTGACTGCAATTTACGTTTTTTTGAAGTTTTTGGCAAAATACAACATTTTTAATTAAATCAAGGGCCATAACTAAAACAAGAAATGTCACAGTAAGTGACAAATGCCCCCGAAGTGACCTGTAAGTGTGACCTTGACCTTGGAGCAATATGAAACTAACAGATATATTTACAAATAATTTAAAAAAAAAAATAAAAATAATTTAAATTTTTTTTTTAAAAAAATTTACAAATTTAAAAAAAAAAAAAAAAAATTTAAATTTTTTTTTTTTTTTTTTTTTTTTATAAAAAGTTATTTCAAAATCTGTCCAGGAATGCCAGTGTTATTGTCTGACACAATTTGACATTTGACCTCTAAGTGTTAAATTGACCTTGGGGCCACAGACCTGGATTTGTGCTCGACACATCGTCTTATTGTTGTGAGCAATTGTGCCAAGTAATAAGAAAATCAGTCCAGGTGTGCCAGAGTTATTGACAGGACACGATTTGACCTTTGACCTATGTGTGACCTTGACCTTGGAGCTACGAACCTGGGTTTTGTGCGCGACACGTCGTCTAGTTTTGGTGAGCAATTGTGCCAAGTTATTTGAAAATCTGTCCATGAATGTCAGAGTTATTAACCGGACATGAAAGCACTTTGTTTTGACCTCTAAGTGTGACCTTGACCTTGGAGCCATGGACCTGAATTTTGTGCGCGACTCATCGTCTTGTTGTGATGCGCAATTGTGCGAAGTTATTTGAAAATCCGTCCATTATTGTCAGAGTTATGAAGCGAACACGATTGTACAGACGAACGTTGTTTTGACCTTTGACCTCTAAGTGTGACCGTGACCTTGGAGCCACGGACCTGGATTTTGTGCATGACACGTCGTCTTGTTGTGGTGAGCAATTGTGCGAAGTTATTTGAAAATCCGTCCATTATTGCCAGAGTTATGAAGCGGACACGATTGTACAGACGAACATTGTTTTGACCTTTGACCTCTAAGTGTGACCTTGACCTTGGAGCTACGGACCTGGATTAAGTGCACGACACGTCGTCTTGTTGTGGTGAGCAATTGTGCGAAGTTATTTGAAAATCTGTCCATTATTGTCAGAGTTATGAAGCGGACACGATTGTACAGACGAACGGACAGACAGTGCGACTACTATATGCCACCCTTTGGAGGCATAAAAATCTGCTAAAGTTTGTTACAGATTGTTAAAGATCGGATGAAAAATGAAGGCCCTATCATCTTAACAAGGCAAAAATGGTTTTCGAACTTATCCGACCTTTCATCGACATTACCAATCTGATAAAGTTTAGTAAAGATCGGATGAAAAATAAAGGCCCTATCGTATTAACGAGGCAAAACATTGCATTTTTAACTAAATCAAGAGCCATAACTCCGCTGTTACTGGTCTGATCTAGCTTGTTTTCGAACTTGGCCAGTAGAGCCAATAAAAAATCAAAATAAAAGAATAATAAAATAAAAAAATCTGGTAAGGTTTGGTAAAGATCAAATGGAAAATGAAGGCCCTATCGTATTAACGAGGCAAAATATAGCATTTTTAATGAAATCAAGGGTCATAACTATGCTGTTAATCAAGGGCTATTACTCTGCTGTTACTTGTCCGATATGATATGCTTTTTGAACCTGTTCGAGCTTTCATTGATATTAACAATCTGGTAAAGTTTGGTAAAGATAAAATGAAAAATGAAGGCCCTAGGCTATATATCATCGTAACAAGACAAAATATAGGATTTTTAACGAAAACAAGGGCCATAACTCTGCTGTTACTGGTCCGATCTGGCTGTTTTTTTGAACTTGTCCAAGCTTTCATTGATATTAACAACCTGGTCAAGTTTGGTAAAGATCTGATGAAAAATAAGGCCCTGTCAACTTGAGGCAAAATACAGCATTTTTAACGAAATCAAGGACCATAACTCTGCTGTTACTAGTCCGATCTGGCTGGTTTTCAAATTTATTCGAGCTTTCATTGATATTAACAATCTGGTAAAGTTTGGTAAAGATCGGATGAAAAATAAAGGCCATATTGTCTTAACAAGGCAAAGTATAGCATTTTTAACTAAATCAAGGGCCATGACTCTGCTGTTACTAGTTTTCAAATTTTTCCAAGCCTTCATTGATATTAACAATCTGGTCAAAATTGGTAAAGATCAGATGAAAAATGAAGGCCCTATCTTCTTAACGAGGCAAAATATAGCATTTTTAACTAAATCAAGGGCCATAACTCTGTTGTTACTTGTCCGATATGGCTGGTTTACGAACCTGTCCGAGCTTTCATTGATATTAACAATATGTTACAGTTTAGTGAAGATAAAATGAAAAATGAAGGCCCTATCATCTTGAGGCAAAATACAGCATTTTCAACTAAATCAAGGGCCATAACTCCGCTGTTAGTGGTCAAATCTGGCTGGTTTTCCAACTTATCTGAGCTTTCATTGATATTAACAATCTGGTAAAGTTTGGTAAAGATCAGATGAAAAATGA
This sequence comes from Cyrtodaria siliqua, assembly GCA_037043455.1. Classification (NCBI taxonomy): domain Eukaryota; kingdom Metazoa; phylum Mollusca; class Bivalvia; order Adapedonta; family Hiatellidae; genus Cyrtodaria; species Cyrtodaria siliqua. Next base: position 196,732 of record JAWPHD010002010.1, on the reverse strand, counting down.
AGGCCCTAACGTCTTAACGAGACAAAAGTTAACGACGGACGGACGACGGACAACTCGCCATCCCATCAGCTCTGGCTAAAAAGCTCAAAGAATTATCAAAATGCCACGAAAAAGAAAGAAGATTGACCTATTGAAAATGTGCAAAGAACATAAATAGGAGTGGCCATCTTGGAATGATGACGGCCAGTAGAGCTAAAAAGCTGAAAGAATTATCAAAATGCCATGAAAAAAAAGGAGATTGTCACCTATTAAAAATGTGCAAAGAACATAAATGGGAGCGGCCATCTTGGAATGATCATGTCATCGTGCCTTTTTACCACAACGTCACAAAATACATTTTAAAGCAAAAAAAAATCGCTACAAATTGATTAAAAATAAAATGTTTAAATTGTATGCTTATTTTTCATTTGCAGTGATATTCTTTGCCTTTAAAGACATTTTCTCAATATGCCATAGACAATAATTATGGTAAAAAGATGCAAAGTTCCAAGATGGGCGACTCCATTTGTTTCTTTGTAAATTTTCAATAAGTTATATATCTCCTTTATTTTTCATGGCATTTTGATAAATCTTTGGGTTTTTTCAAGTTTTTCAGAGCCCTTTAAAATAAACCTTGTTTGAAAATAGTGCATCAACCCCTTTAAACAAAATCGTTACGGGATTTTTTCAGCATTCAGCATTTGCTATTAAATGAACCAAAGATCGGCATAGTTTTCAAGTAAATAGTTTCACGATGAATGAATTTAGCAATATTTGAATAGACTATTATTACGTTTTAAGAAGATTTTGTGAGATTGATGTTTTAAACCAAAATTTTGCACTTTTTATAACTTTTAACATTGACATCCACGTCATCAACATTCTCATTGGCATCGTATCGCAACTTTAGCTAATCACTGTTACCTAATATCAGTATTGTGTGAATATGTTATTTATTTTGTGATAAGCAGTGAAATAGTGTAATTTAGCAATGAAATAAAAGTGTTATTTCATACGTGTGAAATATAGTTTTATTTTTTTCAGGAAACACTGCGAATTGTACATTCTGTTCAAACAATGATTTGAAATGGATTTTAAAAGTTAAAAAGAAATGATTGCCAATATAAATATATTAAATAAATTGTTCAATTTGGTTACAAATAAAATATATTTGGACTATTTTTTGTAGTAGTGCAAAAAAATGTGTAAAGTGAAGGAGAAATGAGATCAAATGTCATAGCAAATATAAATAGGATATTTGTTGTTTTGGAGTGAATAACAGATTTGATTTCATCTCGAAGTGAGAAAACTTTTATATTTTCACTCATGCGAAAAGTTTTCTCACTTTGAGATGAAATCAAATCTGTTATTCACTCCAAAACAACAAATATCCTATTTATATTTGCTATGTGAATTTTTTCTCCCTTCGAGATGAAATCAAATCTGTTATTCACTCCAAAACAACAAATATCCCATTTATATTTGCTATGACATTTTATCTCATTTCTCCTATAAATTAATGGAGTAGTTTCTATATATTAATTAAATAAAATGAAAAGCGAAGAAACTTGAAACTCGTCAATGTCAGCAAATAGCTTCAATAGTAGAAATAATGCAACAATGCCATAATATAATAGACTGTTTTCTTGATGTGTGTCAACTCCAAAGAAAATATTTCAGGAAAATATGACAGATATTGATTTTTGATCAACCAAGTAAGGCCGTGGGTATATTAATATGCAAATTATGGACTTACCATGACCATTGCCAGAGCAGCAACATCGACTTTATTAAAATAGTTGCTTCAATCTCGCGAAATGTGTCGGGAGTGGCGATTTATAGTATTTATAATTGTACAAACACGAATATATTTGGTCGTTATTCATAATTTTGATAAGAGCATCATCAAAAAAACTGACCAATCAGTGACCAGGAATAAGACATACCGGTACCAATATATTTTGGTAGGGGTGATAAACACGGTCTTTATCCTGGATGTTCAACCAAGTTTACTGTTAAAATTAAGGTATCTACAGTGTGATTCTTTTAAAACCCTGCAAATTTCATGCACATTCATTCAATATATATATCTTTTAAAATCAAAATTTTGAAAATTATTCTCTTTTTACTCTGCCAAAGATTTTTATTACTATAGAACCCAAGGATAAAAACTGAGTAACACAAATTTTATCACCTGAAAATAAAATCAAATCTCAATATCTCTGCAATGGAAAATTATGAATACATTTCATATATATATCTTTATCAGCGCTTTTATCTTCGAATATTTCTTTGGGAGACTATATCATGATTTTTATCAGCAATTTTCATGATGAAAAAGATATTTTAGTGATGACTGTGTGTCTCATTAATTTCAGAAACACTGACATCTGCCTTATCGTCTACATTAGATCCATTGAATTATCGCTGCTGTTTCATCAAAGTGTGGTAAAGTGCTTCTCATTATCTGGTTACTGTTTTTGTCGTAGAAAAACTTACAGGGAAATAATGGCTTCTCACTTTAATTCTGTTATTATGCAGAACATCTACCAGACCAGACTGTTACTTAAAATTATTTAAAAGTTAAAATGCAAACTTGGTAAAAATTCAAATGTTGGCTTTGTACTTCAACCAAAGATTGTTTTCAGCACAGACTACGAGGGGTGATCCAAATTACAGTAACTTTTGCTATAAAATCTTTATTATTGAATACTTAACAATAGAATTGAATTGGGATTTTACGGTGCACCAACACAAGAAAGGTTATATGGTGCCAAACAGGGATGAACATGCCAGGCTCATCTTCCATTTACATCTAGATAAAATATGGAGAATGGGCCTAGAACCTTCTAACCTGCAGAGTTGCTGCAAATTCTATTGTAGTCTCCATTTACAGTTTCAGTTTCAGTTTTATTTGCAAATTCTCAGTTTGTATACAAACAAAAGCACAAGATCAAAATACATGTACAAAGTCATATTTAGAAATAATTTACGATGGAGACACATTTCCACATTCGCATATGCGGTATCATGAAGAAAACCTTGAACGAGCATGATAAAAAATGACAAAATGAACATGAAGGCGAGGTCCTACCCCTCTGCCTCTAACGGGATTTGCAGTGGTTGTATTCTACCCCGGCAACCACAATAAGTAACAATAAAACACACAATATTAAGCAATGTATCCGTTACTGGGTTAGTTGATATCCTTTATAAGTAAAATTATATAAAGGTATTGTATATGTCACCATAGTAACTCAATAACGCGAGAGCGGGGCAGTCCAAATAAAACTGTTTTTTTTAAATATGAACTCAAATTTCAAATGCGCATTATTTCATATTAAACGCGCGAACATATGTACCCTTTCTTATGCTTAATTAGGTTTAACTACAATGACGTTTTACCCTTTCTTATGCTTAATTAGGTTTAACTACAATGACGTCAGTGTGGATTGCATGTTAAATGTTGTCATGTTATATTTGTCACCATATAATAATTACACAAAAAAACAAGGAGCAGTTACTAAACTGCTTTGTGAAAAAATGACGTCAAATAAATTAACAGAACATTCATTAAGTTTTATGTTAAGTTTTGCATGAAGTTAGAGAAAACACCAACATAAACACAAGAGATGACGGAGAGAACTTCTATAAAGTCAACAGTTTCTCGTGCTTTAGTTTTTAAATGGCACCAGCGATTCAAAGATGGAAGAGGTAGCGTGGTGTCTTTTTAGTTCAAGTGATTTAGTTTTTTCGCAAATCAGTATATTACCAGGGTCTGACAGTGTGGTTTTAGACTCCTACTGACGAGGCCATTAACAGGGTCTGACACTGTGGTTTTAGACTCCTACTGACGAGGCCATTACCAGGGTCTGACACTGTGGTTTTAGACTCCTACTGACAGAGGCCATTACCGTGGTCTGACACTGTGGTTTTAGACTCCTACTGACGAGGCCTTGCAAACATTTAGGATTGTAACTAGTACCAAAATAAGGATAAAAAAGGCCATTGAGTTTTATACTGCTCAAAGGCCATTTCATTTCGGTACAGGAGTGCAGCTTTGACATTGTTGAATTTGGAAATGTGTTGATTCATCATGGATTCCAACACTGCATTTTTTTGGGTATAGTGTTTTAACATTTGAATTCCTATGGATGGAAAGCAGTATATTTCCTATTGAGTTTATGATACAGATGTCTGTGTATATTTGCATATTTGAGGCACAACACCATTATGGTGTAACACACCCATTGATTGTTGCATTGAGTTGTGTGTGAATTAAAATTTAAATGCCATGTTGTCATTCATATCTGGGCCCAAATTAAAAATGAATAACTTACATTCTCATCACAAATGACATATATGCTGCCAAAAAATCCACAGAAAAATGGGGGTCATGTATCTTCTAAGAAAGAACTTGTCTCATGAATGAATGGTCCCTTTAAAAACATAAACACTGAGATGCCATAATATTGTATTCATACACTCATTTCCATATAAGCAAAATAAATTCAAAACTCACAATTTTAACATGGCAATGCTTGAAAAATGTAACAAATAGATCAACAATGTGATATAAACCAAAAATAGCACTTTAAATTAGTGAAAATGCCTTTTTTTACAAAAAGAAATGAGAATTATTTATTGACGCCATTATGCGACTACCCCAGGCTGACACTTCCTGTATTGCAATGGGTGTGCTACACCTATAAGAATACTTAACTATGAGTGAATTTTCAAAGCAGCTATTCTGACAAAGCCTAGACTATAACCGTTAAAGAAAGAAAAGTTGTCGCAATCGACTAAGAATCGATCAAGATATACGCGTTTCAAAAGAGAACAGAGCGGTCGACAGCTTCAAAAATCAGTTTTAACCTGCCTTAACTGTTTTATAAAATGACATTGGGCATACCTATACTTGATATAATGGATTAAATGCTTCATATAGTCAATAAACATGAAGAAATCAAGAGGTTTAGCTACCAAAACTGCTCTTTGAATGCAAAATGTGCTGATTTTCATGCCAGCATCAAATTTTCAAGGCAATTTTTCACTTTTAGTGGCATCATACCTTAATTTGGTAACACTATGTGAATATACAGGCATCACAAATATTCCTAAATGCAAGTCTGGTACTAGCTTTGTGATTAAAAGCCAAGTTTTAATGACTGGGCAGCAAACTCTGCCTTCAGTTCTCTCTGACATTATCTCAGCAAACCCAATTTTAGGGGGTAAGGGGAAGGATTTTGTGGTGTCATACCTATAAAAGCAGGATTTTAAAAATAGTAGTGCTAAATTATGATGACAAATACACATATCAACATGTTGATACCAAACAAGCCTAGTTTTAGTGGAAAATGTTTCTCCAGGCCATCATTTAAAGACTTGAAAAATCTGAAACTCCAAATTACGGCTTTCCGCGGCGAAAAATAGCAAAAAAAATTCAAAACCGGTTTTAAAAGAGTGTCAAGTGTTTTTTTGAAGATAAATAATCATTCCAAAAGGAAAAATGCCAGTTAAGTAAGAATCTGAGAGAAAATGACAATTCACAGATACCGCCTTATAGGTGTAACACACCCATTGATTGTTGCATTGAGTTGTGTGTGAATTAAAATTTAAATGCCATGTTCTCATTCATATATGGGCCCAAATTAAAAATGAATAACTTACATTCTCATCACAAATGACATATATGCTGCCAAAAAATCCACAGAAAAATGGGGGTCATGTATCTTCTTAGAAAGAACTTGTCTCATGAATGAATGGTCCCTTTAAAAACATAAACACTGAGATGCCATAATATTGTATTCATACACTCATTTCCATATAAGCAAAATAAATTCAAAACTCACAATTTTAACATGGCAATGCTTGAAAAATGTAACAAATAGATCAACAATGTCATATAAACCAAAAATAGCACTTTAAATTAGTGAAAATGCCTTTTTTTACAAAAAGAAATGAGAATTATTTATTGACGCCATTATGCGACTACCCCAGGCTGACACTTCCTGTATTGCAATGGGTGTGCTACACCTTAAATAAGTGAAAGTGACTACTGTAGTATTCAGTTTTCCTACTACAGTGTAGCATGAATATGACACCCTTACACTGCAATAGAGAGACAATGTTCCAGAATTCTTACATAAGGCGGACAATGTTCCAGACTCCCGGCAGAGAGACAGTATATATATAGAGGGATAATGGGCCATTCTACCTTCATACAGAGGGACAATGGGCCACTATACTTATATACAGAGTGACAACAAGCCACTCTTCTTATAGACGGAGTGACAATAGACCACTCTACTTAACGACAGAGTGACATTGGGTGACTCTACTTATATACAGAGTGACAATGAGTTACTCTACTTTTATTTATAGACAGAGGGACAATGGGCCAATCTACTTATAATCCGAGGGACAATGGGCAACTCTACCTACATATAGACAAAGCGACAATGGGCCACTCTACCTATAGACAGAGGGACATTGGGCCACTCTAATTTATACAGAGTGACAATGGGCCACTCTACTTACAGAGGGACAATGGGCCAATCTACCTACATACAGAGTGACAATAGGCCACTCTACTGACAGACAGAGGGACACTGTGCCAATATACCTACATACAGAGGGACAATGGGGCACTACCTACAGACAGAGGAACAATATGCCACTCTACTTATATACAGAGTGACAATGGGCCACTCTACTTACAGACTGAGGGACAACGGGTCACTCTACTTATAGACAGGACAATGAACCACTCTACTTACAGAGGGACACTGTGCCACTCTAATTACAGAGAGACAATGGGCCACTTTACCTACAGAGGGAATATGGGCAACTCTACCTACAAGGGACAATGGGCAACTTTACTTATAGACAGAGGGACAATGGGCCACTCTACCTACACGGGATAATGGGCAACTCTACTTATAGACAGAGGGACAATGGGCCACTCGATTTACAGACAGAGGGACAATGTGTCACTCTACCTACAATGGGCAACTTTACTTATAGACAGAGGGACAATGGGCCACTATCTACAAAGGACAATAGGCAACTCTACTTATAGTCAGAGGGACAATGGGCCACTCTACTTACAGACAGAGGGACAATGGGCTACTCTACATACAGACAGAGGGACAATGGGCCACTCTACTAATACATAGTGACAATGGGCCACTTTTACTTACAGACAGAGGGACAATGAGCCAATCTATCTACATACATAGGGACAATGGGCCACTTTTACTTACAGACAGAGGGACAATGAGCCAATATATCTACATACATAGGCACAATGGGCCACTATCTACAGACTGAGGAAAATATGCCACTATACTTATATACAGAGTGACAATGGTCCACTCTATTTACAGACTGGGGGACAATGGGCCACTCTACTTATAGACAGAGGACAATGGGCCACTCTACCTACAATGGATAATGGGCAACTCTACTCATATACAGAGGGACAATGGGCCACTTGACTTACAGACGGACAATGGGTCACTACACCTACAAGGGACAACTCTACTTATAGAGGGACAATGGGCCATTCTACTTACAGACAGAGACAATGGGCCACTCTACCTACAATGTGCAACTCTACTTATAGACAGAAGGACAATGGGTCATTCTATCTACAAGGGACAATGAGCAACTCTATTTATAGTCAGAGGGACAATGGGCCACTCAACATATAGACAAAGGGACAATGGACCACTCTACCTACAGACAGGGGCTATGGGCCACTCTACCTACAGATAGGGGGATAATATACCACTCTACCTAGAGGGACAATGGGCCACTCTACCTACAGACAGGGGGACAATGAGCCACACTACCTACATACTGAGAGACAATGGACCACTCTTCCTAGAGGGACAATGGGCCACTCTACCTACAGACAGGGGGACAATGAGCCACACTACCTACAGACTGAGAGACAATGGACCACTCTACCTACATATAGGGGGACAATAGACCACTCTACCTAGAGGGACAATGGGCCACTCTACCTACATACAGGGGGACAATGAGCCACACTACCTACAGACTGAGAGACAATGGGTCACTCTACCTACAGACAGGGGGACAATGAGCCACACTACCTACAGACTGAGAGACAATGGGCCACTTCACCTACAGATAGGGGGACAATAGACCACTCTACCTAGAGGGACAATGGGTCACACTACCTACAGACAGAGGGACAATGGGTCACACTACATACAGACTGAGACAATGGGCCACTCTACCTACTGAGAGACAATGGACCATGATATGTATCAAAAGAGGGACAATAGGCCACTCTACTTACAGAGGGACAATGGGCCACTCTACATACTAAGGAATAGTTGGACATACCACTGACAGACAAAAGGACATAATCATAGTATAGATGGAGGAATAGTGGATCAGACAACTTGCAGATAGAGAGACAATGTGCCACCATACTAACAGACAGTGGGACAAAGTGCCATAGGGAGAACAAACCATACTACTTTCCAGAAGGGAAAGTGGGCCAAACAACATGAATGTAGATACAATGTTACATCATTTTAATATATGCTCACATTGTATAGTATTAAATAAACAAGTATTGAATAAACAATGTTCTGAACACTCACCTATGTGCAAGCTGTTCCAACTCATTAGTTTTAGAGATCACAAATCTTGTTTTAAGAGATCGTGCCTAGACGTGTCGCAATCTATCATCCACTCAGCTTAACATTAGGTTTCTGAATGTGTCAACGATGAAAATGTTTTAAACACCATATCAAGATATATATGTCTACAAGTTGTTACTAAGTAGTATCTCGAGTAGAATCTGAAGTAACATTCAAGACATATTACGATACTGACCTTCAGCAGTCGTGGGCATCCATATTACGATACTGACCTTCAGCAGTCGTGGGCATCCATATTTACTGGTAACTCTTTTGAACTAGATATTTGTGACAACCATATCAGAGGATATCCTTTCTAAAAACCCTTCAAAAGCTGTAAGTTGGGCAGGCAATGGTGTTATAAGTACAAAAGGGCAGTAACTCTGAGAGAAATCATCAGACTGTAACATCGTGCGAATATGCTCATCTCACTTTAAATTGCTTGCCGCTTTCTTTGATTTTCATGAAACTTTGCCAAAAATTGTAGGAGTTGAGCTAACAATAGAAATGTGTCCATGGGACACGGATGCCCCCACTGAAAACAGTCGGTGAACAAATGTAATTTTTTTGCCAAAAATGGGCCGTAACTCCGGTAATACAAGGTGAATTTTGCCACTGAATCGTCATGCACATTTTGACATCATAGGTGAGCATCCTGTAAAGTTTAGAAAGAATAGGTAAACAACAAATATCACTGCAAGTGATAAATGCCCCCGAAGTGTCCTTTGACCTCTAAGTATGACCTTGACCTTGGAGTCATGGACCTGGATTGTGTTCACGACACGTCGTTTGGTTGTGGTGAGCACTTGTGCCAAGTTATTTGAAAATCCCTCCATGCATGCAGAAGTTATTGACCGGACACGATTTGACCTATGACCTCTAAGTGTGACCTTGACCTTGGGGCCACAGACCTGGATTTTGTGTGCGACACATTGTCTTGTTGTGGTGAGCACTTGTGTCAAGTTATTTGAAAATCCGTCCATGAATGCCAGACACAATTTGACTTTTGACCTCCAAGTGTGACCTTGACCTTGAAGACCTGGGTTTTGTGTGCGACACATCGTCATGTTATGGTGATCACTTGTGCCAAGTTATTTAAAAATCCCTGCAGGGGTTGTGACGTTACAGTCCGGACACGAAATTGCGTACCTGTTTTTAACCTATGAACTTCAAGTGTGACCTTGACCTTTGAGGTATGGACCTAGGCGACACATCGTCTTGTTATGGTGATCACTTGTGCGAAGTTAATCAAAAATCCATGCAGGGGTTTTGAAGGTACAGTCCGGACACAAACTGCGAAATGACGGACGGAATCCGGACAGACAGACAGACAGATGGACATAAAAACTGTGGGAGGAGATAGACACACAAGATATTTGAACATAAAATTTGATGAAAAAAGCACAAGGGCAATAACTGTGAAAATTACTCTGACATGCAGGCCACGACAATTCACGACAATATACGACAATATGAGAGAAGTTCAGATAATCAGATTGTCATGTCTTTCGTATCATGTCGGAGTAACAGTTGATATTATTTTCCGTAATTTTTAAGAAAATCCAGCAAATACTGTTGGGAGTTGAGTGGACAAGGTTGTCTTAAGTACAACTGCGAAAAAGCATTTGACCAGAAGACAGCTATAATATTTACAAATATCGATCTCCTCTTCATATTGTGACTTTCGTAAATTTCCCGATTTTATGGTGCGAAAATGAAAAATGTACATTTTTACGTCTGGTTACTTGATATGACCTTTGTTATGTGAAACAATTGTCATGATCTTCTTAAGGGACTAGAAGTGATTTGATACAAGTTTGGGTGCCAATCATATTAATACAAGAGGCCCAAGAGGGCCTGTATTGCTCTACTTGCTTTATGGAGTCTGTGGTTGGTGGGTGGGGGATAAATTAGTTGTTCTGACACTAGTGACAAAATCCTTTGCCCTGCACAGATCAAAATGGCAGTTGAAAATATAACTAAATACTGCAAGTTCCTCAAGTTGTACACATGTAGAGGGGCCTCTTTACACAGGAGGTCACATCCCATTTTATATATGTTGTGCATTGAGTCCTTAAATGACCATAGCAAATTAAAATTAAATGCATTCACATTTGGACAAGATATGCATCTTTTTACCTGATTACCCACTAGGGAGCCCCAGAGGATGGAGCCAAAAACAAAACGTATTGTGCATCTGCACATCTTTAGCTAAGAAATACACCACATATGAACTTGAAATCTTAAAGGAGGACAAACCCCATTTTATAGATGTTGTGCCTCAAGTCCCTAAATGATCATACCAAATTAGAATCAAATACATTCACATTTGGACAAGATATGCAATTTGTTGTATTTTTTACCTGATTTCCCTCTAACCCTACATCTAAAAATCCTTAACTAAGAAATACACCAAATTTGAACTTGAATTAACATCACAAGCCCGAAACTGAGAAAAATGGCAGTTGAACATATAACTAAATACTGCAAGTTCCCCAAGTTGTACCCCTGTAGAGAGGCCCCTTAATGCTGGAGGTCAAAACCAGTTTTATCTACCGGTATGTTGTGCCTGGAGTCCCTAAATGACCATACCAAACTAGAATCGTAACCATTCACATCTGGACAATGAAGTATTTTTTTGTGAATTTTGACCCTATTACTATCCCCAACCCACCACCCTCAAGGGGCCCCAGAGGGAAGAGCCAAATTCTGAGACCTTACTGTGCATTTACATATCCTAACTAAGAAATACACCACACATCAACTCGAGATCTCAAAAATGGGTATAGAAGGAGTAAGCGACATATGACCGAAACTCTGTGATAGTAAATTACTGCAAGCTCTCCAAATTGTACCCCTGTAAAGGGGCCCCTATATGCAGGAGGATAAAACACGTTTTGTATATGTTGTGCCTCAAGTCACTAAATGACCATACACAATTAGAATCAAATCCATTCACATTTGGACAAGATATGTATTTTCTTTCGATTTTTTACCCAATTACCCCCAACAGGGCCCCAGTGGGCGGTGGCAAAATCTTGCTGCATCCCCTTGGGTCATAAATTTTTTAAAAAAAAGGAAAAAAAAGAGTGTTCACAGGGCAGAAAATGGCATTTTCCAGAAAAAATACTCTGATGTCAAAGGTTAAATGAGTCTATCAGCCGTAACTTTGAAATTACTGAATGGAACGAAAGTCATCAATCACATGCATTTGCCATAACTTGAAAACCACATAAGGGAATTGCATTTGTATGTTACATAAAAACGTTTCGCAGGATCAGCAGGTGTTTGTGTGCATAATTCCCTCTACCTTCCATTTACCCTGGTGCTTTTAAAAATACCTGCATGCTAGCTGTAATCCTAAACATTTCAAAAATGCAGGAATTACTATAAGAAAACCCTTGGGGGCATTATTTTGTCAGTCACTGGTGACATTTTTGTTATAAGTAAATCTATAAAATACTGGGACAAGCTTTGGATTTGATACAATAAAACAAAACACCATTTTTTTTTATCAAAATGTATTTTAAGGGACAAAATTAAACAATACAAAACCTTGGTGTGGCTTGAAACAGATTCAGTAACATTCTACACAGATCCTAACACAGATGATAAACAATCAAAATTTTCTCACAAACAGTCAAGAAGGAAACACACACTGTCCAAACACAACTCAGTGAGCAATTTTAACTGATTTCAAGACATGTTACAATAAACAATACACTTTCAAGTCTGTACCATCAGTTTGGGACCTTCACCAATCAGATTACATGTATTTACCATCAGTATGGGGCATCAACCAATCAGATTTAATGTCTTTCCCATCAGTATGGGGCATCAACCAATCAGATTTAATGTCTTTACCATCAGTTTGGGGGCATTGACCAATCAGATTTTAGGTCTGTACCAATTGTATAGTACCTTGATCAATCAGATTTGCCTCCTTTGGCTCTTGCAAAATTGACATGTAAAAATAACAATAAGTGAATGTCTTTGGCATACAACATAAACTATGGTACTTTTGATCGGTCATGCTATACTGATGCTGTCTTTGATCTCATAATTATCTGTACCATTTGACACGATTCACACATTTTGTTTGACACAATCAAAACATAGTTGTGAAGCATTGGGACAAAACTGTACATAATCCTAAATTCCAGACAGCATAGTAGAATGAAACTTGCTATTTATAGATCCAGATTAGACTGGTTCTCATCTCAGTGGTTATAATTTCTTTTCAAAGTTTATAATCAGAATCAAAATGAAATCAATTGTAACCTAAATTTTTTGAACCACTTATGTTTAAAGCCAATCATTCAAAGGGGCCTTAATGCACACTGTGTGGTTTGATGATATCTTGATTTGTCTAAACTATTATAAACATGAACAAAAAATAAGAACGTGGCCAGTCTATATGCAGACTAAAACTGTTGATATGGACGTTGAAAGTGTATGTTTCACACAAGCCTTAATTACAGACGGGATTAAGAGTTTTATACAGAGGATCTTACATGAGTTCTCATTCATTATTGAATTTATTAAACGAGTTGGCAAAATGATATAATGCGAGGCTCTTGCAAAATGATATAATGCGAGGCTCTGGCTGAGCATTATATCATTTTTGCTAACGAGTTTAATAAATTCAATAATGAATGAGAACGAATGATAGATTCTATTTATCACATTATGACATAACTTGCAACGTACATTAACGTGACGTCCATGATGTCATTAACGTTATGTTATACCACTAGTGGAATATCGAAAAAACTGAATGGTGTTATTACACTCCCACACCGCATGTTATGTGATAAATATAAATACCATACCCTCTACAAAGCTGTTAGTTTACAGACAAGGTTCACACTAAATTGATTAAATTTCTTCGTAAAATATGTCACACCTTTTTTTTTGAAGAAAATATTTATAAAATGTAAAATAGTGGGTTTCTCAGTTTTCCTTATTAATGAATTAAAGGAGAAAAGGTGTAGCCCTTGCATTATTTTGGCTACAATAAGGTTAAAAGGACACACAACAATCTTGATTTTTTAAAAACTTGTGATGTCTTTTTGTTTTTATACATAACTTGCACTGGTTGAGCCATTAACATTAATTATAAGGATAGTATATAGAGGATCTTACATGATCTTACATGAGTACTCATTCATTATTGAATTTATTAAACGAGTTGGCAAAATGATATAATGCCAGGCTCTTGCTGAGCATTATATCATTTTTGCTAATGAGTTTAATAAATTCAATAATGAGTTAGATTCTATTTATTACGTAACTCACATATCGACTTTAATTACATTTTGCCTGTCGCTTTAACACGCCAAACCGACACAAACCATGGGAATTGGATTATAGTCATTATCGATTTTTTTTACAGCGCATATTAGGCTCATTTGCATTCTTATATAACTAGTGATATATCGAAAATATAGAATGGTGTTATTCCACTCCCACACCGTATGTGATAAAATGCAATATTTGAGTGAAGATTACTAACTGTTGATTTTATTGCATCAACCTATGGTAGAATATGAAACTCAAAATTGTATTTAATAATATGCAAGCACGTTTAAAGTGAAAATGATACTGGATTAATAAATCGAGAAGCCAGTTTTAATGCCTGATAAGAACTACAAGATTGCCGCGCATCCCTTTAAGATGAACTTGTGAGGCAATGTTACTTTTCATGGTACATGTACAGTAGCAGGGGTCGGATGCGATAACTGCATAATATAACACTTATGTGACCCCTAAAAAACATGTTTAAATATATATAAGTATAAATAATAAGTAAAAAGTGTACCAGTGCCTAAAACAATGTCTTTGACCCTAAAATAAATACCAATACTAATATTCAATATAATCATATCCCTGAGGGTCACACATTTTTTTTATTTTTTTTTTAAAATTATTTATTTTTCAGGGTCAAACAAGAGTTTTATCATCCATTATGTCAATGGACCCCTGTGTATGATAACACAAATGTTTTGTTATATATGGAATAATCAAGTTCAATACACATTTAATATAACAACACAGGTAAAGTTTATACCGAGTACGTAACACCCTCATATTTCAAATACAACTACAATGCTATCATATGCAAAGATATTGCTTAAATGAACAAAATGAACTTTTCCTTTTTTTTAAAAATAAACATTTATACCAGTCAAAAAAGAAAGTGTGTACCAAATTTGAATAATCACAGACATATTAATAAACAGATAGGAATTTTCCTATCTTAACCAATGAATAACCAAAATATCACGTGGCATCTTAACTTTTCCTTCTATCTTCTCCCTCAATTATTCACTGATTTTGATGAGAATACATTCAAAAAATTCATAGTGAATAGCAAAATGGGATTATAATAATTTATGTTTATTTTCAAAATAAGAAATTGTACAAAAAGATGTAAGAGAAAGCAAACTACATGTAATATCACTGGAAAGAAAATTAAATTTGTGATGGGATTTGGCACGAACAAAACTTGTATCTATAAAACTCTTGATGTGTGTTTAAAGTTGGGAAATATTTTGTGAAATTTTTGCACTGTGCCATGTGAAAAGATAATTTTCGTAGTGTCCAATCCATTTGTTATTCGGTCTGTGGCATAATCAACCGCATAACCAATATTAAATTGCTGTAAACTTTTACGTCATAAATGTGTTCAGACATCATATATTGATGTTTGAGAAGTTAAAAGTTTGGCATACATGATACATTCCAGAACAACAGAAATTAACAAGATGCCTTATCCCGTGTTTTCCCATTCCACTCCATGCATTTTGGTTTTGCTCTTTTGACTTTGAGGAACCTTAACTTTTTTAGTGAAGGAACTTTTCATACAGAGGTATCACCACTTTATCAATTCATTTTAAAACTTGTTTTGCTAAATTTGTCATTACAACTTTTTGAATATGACCAAAAATAGATGTGCACACTTTCTTTTTTCACTAAGTATATATATATTGTATATTATGTGCAATTCAAGAACTAGTAATACTACAATTGCTTGCATTCTAAATGCTTAGAAGTGTAAGTTTGTATATTCTTAAATAGGTGCTTATAACACTAAAATAAATAATATAACACACTCTTGCAGCTGTTCTGCCATTTATGTAAACACTGACTTGAATTCATAGATGTAAATTGCACCATCTTGAAAGATTAAGCTGCTGGAATCAGCAGCAATTCCATTTCTGTCAAACATCAAACACAAAATAGCTCCAAATTCTTTATCACAAAAACAAAATGTGTTTCCAAGAATATTATCCTGTAACCGGTCTCTGGCTAATGATGTTCTTCACAATCAGGAAACTGTTTTAAATGACCAAATGTCACACAACATAGATGCTGTAGACTATTTTGTGACATAAACTGAATAGAACCCCTTCTAGCTGAAGCCATTTTATATTTCATCAAACCAATAACAGTCCAACGTACACTTTATTTTAGATAAATAATGCAGATTTATTCAAGATGATTTTAGTGATTTTGATATTGCATTTAAATACGGACTTCATTTTTTGGTACATTCACAAATTCTACCGAGGCAAATGAATTGATGTGCCTCAGCACAGATACTGTATTTCCTCTAATAGTGGGCAGGGCGCTACGCAAAGTGGGCGCTGCTATTATGGTTCAAATTTTCAATATATTTCACCTCCTTTCCCGACTGTCTCCTTATAGAATTACTGTACGGCGATCTTTTACTGTGACACCGGTATTGACTAAACCTAAACCCGAAAATATGCTGAGTATATCACTGTCATCACTCTGCATCTGTATGATACAATTTCTGTCGAACTTGACAATTACAACACGGGTTGGTTGCGTATGAATAAAATAATAATAAAAAATAAACTAAATAAATTGAAAGAAAGGAGTTAAATCAAAGCGGTAATTGGTATTGATGATGATAGCGTTTTAAGGTTTATGTCATA
This sequence comes from Cyrtodaria siliqua, assembly GCA_037043455.1. NCBI lineage: Eukaryota > Metazoa > Mollusca > Bivalvia > Adapedonta > Hiatellidae > Cyrtodaria > Cyrtodaria siliqua. The sequence continues at coordinate 180,108 of JAWPHD010002010.1, read as the reverse complement.
GACCATACCGGTGTCATGGTAAAAAAACTCCTGTTATCAAATCCATTAGCGGTAAAGATGATTTTTGTGTGTGTTTTTTAGGAACTCTTTTGGATTTTTGAAGAAGGTAAGGTTTCCTAAAACAGGTTGGGGCGCTTCGATTAGGGAAGGCGCTACTAATAGAGGAAATACAATACAGGCCTGCTTGAGTTTCATTTTAACTTTTGTTTAAACATATTTATTTCACACTGTTTACAACATATACATGATTATACAATATGTAGTTAATAGGATTGTAACAGGAAACATTTTCCCTCTCCTTCCAACCTTGAGCAAGTTATAAAGGGGACATAAACTGGACAGGCAGATGTACTACTGTTTGATGTGCTTGTTTCTGTCATAATTGTTTTTATTTTTCAGACACAATTTATCTAATACCAAAATAAGTTATATATCAGACATTTTTATTGGTAAAAAAAAAGAAAACTAACTTTTCAAAATCGGTTAAAAAACAACAAGAATTTTAAATGCAAAAGTTGTTATTGGTAGGGCTGTTTCAATGCAAAATTATGTTCCATCAAAAATTAGAATTTCTATTGAAAAATGGTATTTTGCATAAATCTAAATTAAGAATCCCTGAAACTTTTATCGCGAAATATTGAAGCTAACTGAACTTATTTCAGATTTTCTAAGTTACTGCTGTCCCAGCAATATGTTTACATGGCAAAATCCCTTTTAAAAATATATCAATTTTGCTGTGAAGTATTTATTTTTGAAACGATTTTCAAAACTAATGTATTTTTATTTTCCACTAACAATTCCAGTTCCAATAATATATAATTTATTTTACAGGGGTTGATGCATCTCTTCAAAAAACACGGTTTATTTTAAAGTCCTCTGCAAAACTTGTAAAGGGCTGAAAGAATTATCAAAATGCCATGACAAATACATATATGACCTATTGAAAATTTGCAAAGAAACATAAATGGAGGCGGCCATCTTGGAACGATGGCATCATCGTGCCTTTTTACCATATATGGCATATTGACAAAATGTCTTTAAAAGTAAAGAAAATCACTGCAAATGACAAATAAGAATACAATTCATACATTTTACATCTGAATATTTATTTTTAATCAATTTGCAGTGATTTTCTTTGCTTTAAAATATTTTTGTCAATATGCCATATGTGGTAAAATGGCGCTTTGACATCATCGTTCCAAGATGGCCGCCTCCATTTATATTCTTTGTAAATTTTCAATAGGTCACATCTCCTTTATCTTTCATGGCATTTAAATACTTCTTTCAGCTTTTTTTTCAAGTTTTTCAGAGCCCTTTTAAATAACTCTTGTTTGAAAATAGTGCATCAACAGCAAGAACTGTCAAACATGTTCATTTAAAAACTGAAAACCCACTGGCTGAAACACGTGCCCCAAACAGTAGTCTATCCACTGGGCATGTAAAGAACTAGAGGAATATATTCAATAGTAAGAGTGGGGGCAATCATGGTTTCCTCTTATCCTCTCCCTATCTCTGGAATATGTCTCAAACACCTAGATAATGTGTTGATGGATGGTATAGGCAGCAATTCAATTTGGTTTTATGGTTATTCCATTAAAACATACTTGGGAGCACAGGAAGGCAGTTTATTAAACATCTATGTGGTGAATCCCATTTTCTCTGATATTTGGTTCTTTAAACTCAATTTTGCATCTATGGATGGGTTTTCAATTTCAAAAATGCCTTCCTGGGGTCCCATGTATGTCTTAATGAAATAGCCCTTACATCAAAGATATTTTTTTATTTACAATTTTAGGTAATACTGTATCGAAATTAGGAAAGAAAATATCTAAATTTAAAGCTGTTTCACTTATATTTTACGCGACAAATGGTTTATACACGTCACAAGTTTCTTCACAAACAAAAAAGATAATCCAAGACAACATCACACATAATGAAGCCTTTAAAATCTCAAAGGGCCCAACTATATCACGAGTATAATAACAAAGGGTCCACCATATTCACAAAGGGCCCAAGGGAGCCTGGAATATATTCACAAAGGGCCCAAGGGAGCCTGGAATATATTCACAAAGGGCCCAAGGGAGCCTGGAATAAACTCACAAAGGGCCCATTAGATCCAGGAATATATTCACGAAGGGCCCAAGGCAGCCTGGCATATATTCACAAAGGGACCAAGGGAGCCTGGAATATATTCACAAAGGGCCCAAGGGAGCCTGGAATATATTCACAAAAGGGCCCAAGGGAGCCAGGAATATATTTACGAGGGGCCCATGGGAGCCTGGAATATATTCATGAAGGGCCCAAGGGAGCCTGTAATATATTCACAAAGGGCCCAACAGAGCCTGGAATATATTCACAAAGGGCCCAAGGGAGCCTGGAATATACTCACAAAGGGCCCATTAGATCCAGGAATATATTCAAGAAGGGCCCAAGGGAGTCTGGCATATATTCACAAAGGGCCCAAGGGAGCCTGGAATATATTCACAAAGAGCCCAAGGGAGCCTGGAATATATTTGCAAAAGGGCCCAAGGGAGCCAGGAATATATTTACGAGGGGCCCATGGGAGCCTGGAATATATTCACAAAGGGCCTAACAGAGCCTGGAATATATTCACAAAGGGCCCAAAGGAGCCTGGAATATACTCACAAAGGGCCCATTAGATTCAGGAATATATTCATGAAGGGCCCAAGGGAGTCTGGCATATATTCACAAAGGGCCCAAGGGAGCCTGGAATATATTCACAAAGGGCCCATGGGAGCTTGGAATATACTCATAAAGGGCCCGATGAAGCCTGCAATAATTCACAAAGGGCCCATTAGAGCCAGGAACATATTCATGAAGGGCCCAATGGAGTCTGGAAATATAATCACAAAGAGCCCAACATCTTCACAGAGTCAAACATATTCACAGGGCCCAACAGAGCAAGGAATACATTCGCAAAAGACCAAACATATTTTATTCACAAAGGGCCCTACAGAGGCCAGTACATATATATTCACAAAGGGCTAAAAACAGCCAGGTATTGGTGTTGATAAATAATGATTATGATGGTATATGTATTGTTTAAAATACCCACATTGGCACGAAGTCCATGAAAAGTGAAGGTTCAATTGCACAAAATTTAAATGGAAAATTATGTCAAATGGTAAAACGACTTCAATCAGTAATAATGAAACTTTGAGGTAAAAAATGTACAGCAAATCATACAGGATGACCATAATTATTATATATTTATGTACACATTTTATTTATCGCTAAAACAACTTTACATGGTTTTAAAAGCAAGAAAATTCTAAAATAATGCCATTTTCAATTAAAATAATTGTGCACACTGCTAAGTGATTGCATCTAAATAACTTCACCATAAATAGCTTACAGACTGCATCTTAAATTACATCTCTGCACACTGCTTGGAGACTGTATCTAAATTACATCACTGTACACAGCTTAGAGACTGTATCTCAATTACATCACTGCACGCAGCTTAGAGACTGTATCTAAATAACATCACTGCGCACAGCTTAGAGACTGTATCTAAATTACATCACTGTACACAGCTTAGAGACTGCATTTAAATTACATCACTGTACACAGATAGAGACTGTATCTAAATTACATCACTGAACACAGTATATAGACTAAATTACTTCACCGTAGACAGCTTTGAGACTGTATCTAAATTGCATCACTGTACACATCTTAGAGACTGTATCTAAATTACATCACTGCATGCAGCCTAGAGACTGTATCTAATGTATCTAAATTACATCACTGTACACAGCTTAGAGACTGTATCTAAATTACATCACTGCACACAGCTTAGAGATTGCATCTAAATTACATCACTACATGCAGCCTTGAGACTGTATCTAAATTACATCACTGTACACATCTCAGAGACTGTATCTACATTACATCACTGTACACAGCTTAGAGACTGTAAATTACATCACTGTCCACACTTAGAGACTGTATCTAAATTACATCACTGTACAATCACTGTATGCAGCATAGAGACTATATCTAAATTAAATCACTGTACACAGCCAAGATACTGTATCTAAATTACATCACTCTATAAAGCCTAGAGACTGTAAACTACTTCACTGTACACAGCTTAGAGACTGTATCTAATTTATTACACTGTCAATGTAAACACTGCCTAGTATCTAAAGCATCTAAATTACTTATCACTGTCAAATCATCATGCAATAAATTAAGGTTATACAAGCCACTATACTATTCAAAGTAATTCATCACAAATTATTAAACAATATAACAAAACAAGGCACTTACTAATGTATAGATACAACAACAAAGACAAACTGGTACTAGAAAAGGGTTGATACAACAACAAAGACAAACTAGACATAGAAAAGGGTTGATACAACAACAAAGACAAACTAGTAATAGAAAAGGGTTTGCTGTTAACCAACAATTCAATTCAATTTCCTAGGCACAACATACAGTCAATTCAGTACTGATCACATGACACATCACATGACACAGTCCTGGCTTGGAATTCACTAACCATTCTTCGAGCTATTCTTAGACTTGAGCTCAAGTACCGAAAATTCGTTCATAAATATTTCCATGACCTTCAAAGATAAACAATCGTAAGAAGTTGCTATCTATTAGTATGTATCATATTTATATACAGCAGCTTGTTATAAACGTTTATTTTGTAAACTTGTAGAAATATTTGTGATAGAAATTTGCATACTAAGAATATTTGCAAGAATGGTTGGTAAATTCAAGGCCTGACCACCAGCAGCTATGGCTCCTACACACGAAGGGCCGTGGTGTCCCAGTGAATAAAACAGGAGGCATGAACCCATGAACCCCTGACCATAGGTTTGGGCCTCAGCGGGTTTCTTCAGCGTGTCCTTAGACAAGTCACTTCCCTTAGCCTGGTTTGGGAATGGGGACATAAACTTGGCAGTCCCGCGTATCTTAGTCTATTCTCCGCGTATCTTAGTCTATTCTCCAAGCACGTTAAAGAACCACAGGAATCCATTTGACAGTAAGAGTAAGGCAGGTTCCCCGGAGAGAGTATCAAGACACTGAGTATGAAACCTCTCCCGTCACTGCTGCAGGTTCATATCCCACTAGGAGCTCCACTTGTGAGAAAGTATCGACTCATATGGATGGCGGTTCTGTGTGGTCTGCCTCCACCTCTACAAATCAACCATCATACATAGCCTAATATGTGCCCGGAAAATTATATTAAACACCAAACAAACACACTACCCACTACACACTCTACTGTCACTACAACACTGACCTAGTAGTATAGTAAATGCAATCTCTATACAGTGTACCAACTTTCATCAAACTGTTCCAAATTAAATTTTAGAGTTTTCTTGCAATGAGGGAAGGTTTATGAATGTGATCTGGCAGATGAAAGACTAAACATTGTATTTTTTCTAAAAACATAACAATCCATGTTTGCAACTAGCTAGGTATTTTGCATACCTTCTAGAAAAAGCAAGCTGCAAATGTATATAAAATATACATCAACAGGAAACAACAAAATATAGTTCTCTGCTGAAACAACAGTGCAGGAATCAAAACCATGTTAAAAATGACTTAAAGTAAAACAATTTAATACATTAACATGTTAGGATGGACGACTTTAAACATTTGCAAGAAATGAAAAAAGAAATTTATGTTCGAGCGGAAAATACTTGTGTATAAATGCATATAGTAGACTGAATTATGTGTTTACAATTGAAAGATCAACCTGCCTATATCATATTGCATATTCTTCTAAAACACATACAACTGCGATTCTAAACACTCGAGAATTATAAAACTAAATCAAATTGAACCTGAGTAGGACAGGAACACATATACCAGTAGTCAACTACAATAAAACTCGGGTTATTAGCCTGCAAGGATTCTCTACGAGTGAGGTTTATTCAGGATTTGAGATTGTTGGTGGATGAGAGGTGCAAATTTGGAATGAAAATATAAGCTGATTATTAAATCTCTTCGTGGAAATTCTTCTACCCAGGAAGGATAATATAGGGCTATTTTAAAGGGACACACGGCAATCTTTAAGTTTTTATCAAGCATCAATATTAGCGTCTCTACTTATTTACCAAGGAACATTTTGACTTTAAACCTGCTTGCATATCATTAAATAAAATTTTGATTTTTCAATTTTCTATGTTATTTTACCAAATGTTGAAATATATTATTGGTGCAGTATTATCAAATGTCAGTTATAGACAAAAACAATCTGGCTTATATTATTCTTTTAATTATTATTAACGATTGAAATAATGCATGTTATTTAGAAAAACTAATGGGACGCCGAGAGTTTTCAAAAAATCAAGATTGCCACGTGTCCCTTTAAACTCAATTTTGCATCGATGGGTGAGTATTCAGTTTTAAAAGTGCCTTACTGGGGTCCGATGTATGTTTTAATGGAATAGCCCTTGTTTTATTTGGGATCAGCACATTTTTTTTAAGCAGCTACATCATTTAATCGTTCATAGTTGGCCAATCCCGTCATTCTTTGGGATCATGGCTCTTATGTATTTCGATGGACTATTTTGTTCAAAACCTTGACATTTTGTTAGCTGGAAGTGAACGGGACAGAAAACAGTGCACTGCGGCTATATAAACAATATGGCCTTCCAAGCTCTCATATTTTTATTAGAATTTATTTGTTCTCATTCTCAACTCCTCTTTAAAACATTTATGATGAAATGAACGAAGCAGACGGTTTACAATATTGTAAATCTATGATCATTATGCATGTAAAATAAAATTATGCTTCAGTATAAGATTTATTTCTACAGAAAGACTATGCCTGCACATTTTGAGACTGTCAGCTGTTTGATCATGTAAATATAATTGAATTGAATTGGGGTTTTACGGCGCACCAACACAGAAAGGCTATATCGCGCCAAACAGGGATGAACATGCCTGGCTCAACCTCCATTTACTTCTAGATAATAATATGGAAAATGGGCCTAGAACCTTCTAACCTGCGGAAATTGCTGAGTTGCTGCAGTTTCTAATGTAGACACTCCATTTACGAGCCACATTTCCACATTTGTATATGTGGTGTCACAAAGAAGACCTTAAATGGGGTGTTGGGGTGGGGTGGGGGGGGGGGGGGGTGGGGGGGGGGGGGGGTCTTAGCGGGATTTGCAGTAGTTGTTTTCTACTCCAGCGACCACACGGGGCAATATAAGAAGTTGATAACTGTTCCCTTATTATTTTAAGTAAATGCAATAAACAAAAAGCTCCATTCAACTATAACTACTTCTGCTGTTCTATGAACTATGAATAAAATTGTTCTGAAAAAAATGTTGCCAGACAACAAAAGACCACACTTGCCATTTACAGCTCAGCTAGCTTAAAATTACTAATAAATATCATGCATTAAAACCAATGACTGTAAAAGTTATTTTTTCCAACAGCAGAAAGGAACTACATACATAATTACAACTCCACCTGAGAATTCTAAATGCATAACTAATCTGAAGAACAAGCTACCAGGCACCGACTTTAAAAGTCAACTGGGCAGTAATTTGTAAAACAGTATACATGATAACAATTTAAAACAATAATTTGTTATTAAAATGTGTCAATTGATATAGTAATTTGTTAAATGTTATACTGGCAGTAATAGCCTTTTCTTAAAATGTGTCAACGTTATATTGGCAGTAATAGCCATTTGTTAAATGTATCAATGTTGCATTGACAGTAATAGCCATTTGTTAAATGTGTCGGTTATATTGGCAGTAAAAATAGCCATTTGTTAAATATATCAATGTTGCATTGACGGTAATAGCCATTTGTTAAATGTGTTGGTTATATTGGCAGTAATAGCCATTTGTTAAATGTGTCGGTTATATTGGCAGTAATAGCCATTGTTAAATGTGTCGGTTATATTGGCAGTAATAGCCATTTGTTAAATGTATCAATGTTGCATTGACGGTAAGAGACATTTGTTAAATGTGTTGGTAATATTGGCAGTAATAGCCATTTGTTAAATATGTCAGTTATATTGGCAGAAATAGCCATTTGTTAAAATGTGCCAATGTTATATTGGCAGCAATAGCCATTTTGTTAAACATTTTAAATGTTACATTGGCAGCAATAGCCATGCCATTTTGTTAAACATTTTAAACGTTGCATTGGCAGCAATAGCCATTTTGTTAAACATTTTAAATGTTACAATGGCAGCAATAGCCATTTGGTAATTTGGTTAACATATACTTAACGCCATTAAAAGTGCAAGTTTTTTTATTTTGTGTTTATTTTTAATTAAAATGCTCCAAGATCGATTGCATAATTCCGATTTTACTTTTTTCAATACATGAATTTGATCGGTCACCAGATGTATAGAGAATGTGGATAATTTCTAACACGTACATAACACTACAATCGATCTTGGAAATAAACACTAAATAAAAAAACTTGCACTTTTAATGGCGTGAAGTATATTTGAAAAAGAATACCCCTAAATCATTACTATATATATGTAATTTCCTTTCGAGTGTTACATACACCCTTATGGGCACCTCGTTTATACTCAGTACAAATTAGAGCACCACCTGTTGATCAGATTTTGGATTCAACTAGTCTTAAGCAAGCAGATTATGGGTGCTCAACAACAGTTGCACTTCCCAATGAGATTCTTCAGAAAGCAAATTATGATCTGTAAAATCAGCTCTCAACAATAGTTGCGCTACCACATGAGATTCTTCAGAAAGCAAGTTATGCTATACAATCACCTCTCAACAATAGTCAAGCTAACAAAATAACGATAATTAATACAAATGTTAAAACTTCATTTTAAACCAATCCTGCGTTACAATGACAGGTAACAATGAAGAACTTACGATAGGCATTTAAATAGCATCTATATCTATAGGAAATTGCACAAAGGATAACAAATTGCAAACAGTATGTACATTGACCAATTAACAAATAGTATGTACATTGATCAATTAACAAACAGTATGTACATTGATCAATTAACAAACAGTATGTATATTGATCAATTAACAAGTGTAGGATAACAAGCAACAATAAATTAACTTCTAATTTACATATACTCTTATTTTACAAAACAATAAATGGGATAACACCAACAAATAAATAAATACAGCTACAACTGATTTTTTAATACCAGTATATTTTTATGTCAATATACCTGTAATATGACATAAAAATATGTAATACTACCAGTATATCTCTATTTCAATTTTACCAGTATATATACTCAGTTGCAAAGAAAGTGGACACTGCGTTTTGTTTAGATTTAATTGTACAAAGTTTTTTTTAGAATTAACTTGACAAATTCCAAAATGAATATGCCTCGTTTGTTACCAAAGTTTTTATCATTCCATTGTCAATGTTCATGTTGTCATTTGTTTTTCAATAGGTCAAATCATTAAGGGACTGTCGCTTGATAAAGAGGATAGGGTGTAAAGTAAAATGTTCAAAGTGTCCAGTTTCTTTTGCAACTGAGTATATTTATGTCAATATAACTGGAATATACCAGAATATCTATGTCAATATAACCAGTATATTTCTGTGTCAATATAACCAGTATATTAGGTCAATATAACCGGTATATCTCTATGTCAATATTAACACTATATCTCTGTCAATATTACCAGTATATATATATATATATGTCAATATTAACAGTATATATCTATGTCAATATAACCGGTATATCTCTTTGTCAATGTTACCAGTATATCTCTATGTCAATATTATCAGTATATCTCTATGTTAATATAACCAGTATATCTCTGTCAATACAACCAGTATATCTCTAGGTCAATATAAACAGTATATCTCTGTCAACATTACTGGTATATCATTATGTCAATATAACCAGTATATCTCTGTCAATATAACCAGTATATCTCTATGTCAATATAACCTGTATATCTATATGTGAATATTACTGGTATATCTCTATGTGAATATTACCGTTATATCTCTGTCAATATTACCGGTATATCTCTATGTCAATATTACCGGTATATCTCTATGTCAATATTACTGGTATATCTCTGTGTCATTATTACCGGTATATCTCCATGTCGATATAACCGGTATATCTCTATGTCTATTACCAGTTTATCTCTATGTCAATATTACGAGTATATCTCTATGTCAGTATAACTGGTATATATCTATGTCAATATAACCGGTATATATCTATGTCAATATTACCAGTATATGTCTATGTCAATATAACCGGTATATATGTCAATATAACCGGTATATATCTATGTAAAAAATTACCAGTATATCTCTATGTCAATATAACCAGTATATCTCTATGTCAATATTACCACTGTATCTCTATGTCAATATAGACAATATATCTTTATGTCAATATTACTGGTACATGTTACAGTAAAAACATTTTAGAGACATCTAAACAATGCAGTTGCTTGATTAAAATTTTCATAATATTCAAATTTTCATAATAATACACTGAAAACTGTAAATAGAGAGAATAAAGAGTTCTATATCAATGAATGCTTGTTCTGGAAAAATGTTACGGAATTATGCTTAAGACGGATGAGTATGGACGTATGTTGAATGTAAAGCAGTATCATTTAAACCCAGTCGCCTTAAGGTAAAATGTGAAAATGAGGCGCGAATGAAATAAAAAACATTCATATAGGGAAAGGTACCCGGTATACAGAATGAAAAAACACATACAGAAACATTAAGAATGTTTGTTCAAGATTTTACAAAAAAATATATTATGTCAATCTTTTTTTAAGATTGTCATTTCTCATCCATTGAACTCATTTCAAAATGCATATTAATTTTATACTTTCAGTTTACTAGTTAATTCACAAACACAAAACATAAATAACAACCCTTCATTTAGTTAACACCTTTAACAGTTGATACAGTAGGTTCTTCTTTGTCCCTTTATAGCTGGAATAATTAAAGCTTGATTCCATTTTTGTTCAAGAGCCTTTGAAAGGCCTGACTCCACCAATTTGTTTGACTGTGCCAGTATCAATGATCAACTTTTAAATGTGACCCACTCGTAAAAGCCTTGTTTTGACATGTGGACACAATGGTAGAATGCTGGACACCATGCCACAGGGGTCGACTATGCTGGACACATGGAAATAATGGTAGAAAGTTGGACACCATCTCACACTGAGGTCGAACCATGCTGAACACATGTCAATAGTATGGTAAAAAGATTGATACCATGTCACACTGAGGTCGAACCATGCGAGACGCATGGCCATAACATTAAAAAGTTGGACACCATCTCACACTGAGGTTGAACCATGCTGGAATAGACTGGGTAACAGACATCGCTTTTTAGTAGAGTTCAGTGCCATCATTTAATAATCAAACATACTCTCCCTTTGTAACACTCTTCACAGTTTTCAATAAAGGAGATAAAATTACACTCCTCTCACTTAGTCACACACCTCCTTCTTCAGAGCGAAATGGTTCATCAATACCATCCTTCTGCAGCAGCCGTTAGGCTTAAACTGAAGAAAAAACTATTCACTTTTATGATAACCTCCATAGAACTCTCTTTTGAAGGAGTATCAATTTCAAAACATTTTCTGTTAGTCAGTCATGACCTTTAATCTTAGCCTGATATTAAATACTGTCTCACTTCGGCAGAAAAATAATCCAACTTTAAAACCCTGGAATAACACAATAGCTTACCATAGCTGACAACACTATATATATAAGCCACATGCTAACGAAGAATGATGCCGTGATATATCTTGTTGCTTTTGGGCCGCCAAGTTCTCCACCAATCGATGTGAAGCGTCGCACCATCAAGATGACGATACACAAAACAGCTTCCACACAGAATAAAGTCACGGAGAACGCCAGGCTGCCTGGGTCTACTTCAAACGCGTTCCCGTTGACAGCGTGGTATACCGCAGCTATTGTCCATGCAATACCGATTCCAAGGAATACGTTCACGGCATTACTTCCTGTCACATTGCCAATAGAGGAATCTGCATATTTATCGTTAACAGCCGCAACCTTACTTGCAAATGTGTCTAAAATAGAAATTAAATGGGGTTTTATGTCTCGTTAAAACATCATATAAGGTTATATTACATATTTGTCTGTGATTTGTATAGGAAATACTGGAATAGAAAAGCTATATCTACTCGTTTGCTCTACTGGGAAATATCTCCCAGTGGGAGATATTTCGATTGTTTTACGGACGTCGTCGTCAGATTCCGCCACTAGGGAATAACGATTACGGAAATTAACGAAGTGTCCGGTTCCACTTGTTTTGTTTGTATGATGTAACATCGTCTTGGTGTTCTCATGCAAACTGGTGTAAAAAGGCATGAATCATTAGAAATATTAATAAAATATCATTTTAAATTATGTAATATATAGTTTAATTACCAGTGTTTTTGAGATACTGAAAATATCTCCCTCTGTAGAGAAATGGCCCCGATATAAGAACGAGCCGATATAAGAACTCGTTCTCCGTACTCGTTCTTATATCGGGGCCATTTCTCTACAGAGGGAGATATTTCCCGTATCTCAAAAACACTGGTTATTAAACTCTTTATATCGGGACAGCAACCTCAGAGGGAGATGCTATCGAGGGCTCAGTGCAGAACTATTGTATCTTGTTCTTCATTCAAAGATAGTTACAATACTTTCTCATTCAACCCTAGATATGGAGGATGCAGTTTCCCACCAGAAATGCCTCTGCCAGAGGTCTGCAGATCTAAAGTCAAGGCCTTATCCACCAAGTTACCAAGGCCTTATCCCCTGAGTTACCAAGGCCTTATTCCCTGAGTTACCAAGGCCTTATCCACTGAGTTACCAAGGCCTTATTCCCTGAGTTACCAAGGCCTTATTCCCTGAGTTACCAAGGCCTTATTCTCTGAGTTACCAAGGCCTTATCCCCTGAGTTACCAAGGCCTTATCCCCTGAATCACCAAGGCCTTATTCACTGAGTTACCAAGGCCTTATCCACTAAGTTACCAGGCCTTATCCCCTGAGTTACCAAGGCCTTATCCTCTGAGTTACCAAGGCTTTATCCACTGAGTTACCAAGGCCTTATCCCCTGAGTTACCAAGGCCTTATTCTCTGAGTTACCAAGGCCTTATCCCCTGAGTTACCAAGGCCTTATTCTCTGAGTTACCAAGGCCTTATCCCCTGAGTTACCAAGGCCTTATTCACTGAGTTACCAAGGCTTTATCCCCTGAGTTACCAAGGCCTTATCCCCTGAGTTACCAAGGCCTTATTCTCTGAGTTACTAAGGCCTTATCCCCTGAGTTACCAAGGCCTTATCCACTGAGTTACCAAGGCTTTATCCCCTGAGTTACCAAGGCCTTATCCCCTGAGTTACCAAGGCCTTATTCACTGAGTTACTAAGGCCTTATCCCCTGAGTTACCAAGGCCTTATCCACTGAGTTACAAGGCCTTATCCACTGAGTTACCAAGGCCTTATTCCCTGAGTTACCAAGGCCTTATCCACTGAGTTACAAGGCCTTATCCACTGAGTTACCAAGGCCTTATCCACTGAGTTACCAAGGCCTTATCCACTGAGTTACCAAGGCCTTTGTCTAAAACAGAAACATCCTCTTATTTTCAGAAACAAATCATATCAAATATGCATGTATTTCAGTATAACATAAACTAGAACTGTTGCTAAAGGCTGACAAATATACCCCACCCATCCCTCCAAACCTCTGCCCCTTTGACCACTGCACTTTACTGCAACAATATAGTTTTCCTTTATGATCACATTTTCTTCATACTGAATCATCAGAAATATTTGCAATCAAGATTTCCCTCTATAATATACATATATTTAAAAAACAAGAGGTCAATGACCTTGAAGCTCTACTGATAGGTTTTGAGAGCAAGATCAGCATTCCTGTGAAGTTTCATGAAAATCCGTCAAGTAGTTTCAGAGGAGTAGTCGCTACAAGTTTTCATTATATAACTCTATGTAAACAAAGATGGCCGCTGGTGGCCATGTTTAACGTCAAATCAAAATAATTTTTGACAAGGATCAACACCATGTCATACTGATCATTTTAGAAAAAGTCCCATATCAATATCACTTATAGTTTTCAAGAAGTAGTCGCTACACACTTGTATTCTGAAAATCTATTTTTAGCCATGGCAGCCATCTTGAAGTACCGGCCGACCTAAACAAATTTTGGGATTAATTAGACATCAAGAGCAACATTCCTGTGAAGTTTCATAAATATTTGTGAAGTAGTTTCAGAGCAGTAGTCGCTACAAGTTTTTACTATATAAATCTATGTAAACAAAGATGGCCGCTAGCGACCATGTTTAAAGTCGCATCGAAATAAATGTTGACAAGGATCAACGTCATGTCATGCTGATCATTTTAGAAAATGTCCCATATCAATATCACTTACAGTTTTCAAGAAGTAGTCACTACAAATTTATTTATTTTAAATCTATTTTTAGCCATGCCAGCCATCTTGAATTTCTGGCGAGCCTGAAATTTTTCTAGGATCAAATAGACATCAAGAGCAACATTCCTGTGAAGTTTCATGAACACCCGTCAAGTAATTTCAGAGGAGTAGTCGCTACAAGTTTTTACTATATAACTCTATGTAAACAAAGATGGCCTCTGGCAGCCATGTTTAACGTCGAATCAAAATAATGTTCAACTAGGATCAACACCATGTCATGCTGCTGATCATTTTAGAAAAAGTCCCATATCAATATCACTTAGTTTTTAAGATTTCAAGAAGTAGTCGCTACAAACTTATTTTTTAAAAATCTATTTTTGGCTGTGGCAGCCATTTTGAATTTCTGGCCAACCAGGAATTTTGCTAGGATCAATTAGACATCAAGAGCAACATTCCTGTAAAGTTTCATGAAAATCAGTCAAGTAGTTTCAGAGGAGTAGTCGCTACAAGTTTTTACTATATAACTAACTCTATGTAAACAAAGATGGCCACTGGCAGCCATGTTTAGCGTTGAATCAAAACGATTTTTGACAAGGACCAACACCATATCATGCTGCATGATCATTTTAGAAAAAGTCCCATATTAATATCACTTTTAGTTTTCAAGAAGTAGTCGCTACAAACTTGTATTTTAAGAATCTATTTTTAGCTTTGGCGGCCATCTTGGACTTCACATCAACATGAATTTTTGCTAGGGTCAACTAGACTTCATGGGCAACATTTCTGTAAAGTTTCATGAATATCCATCCAGTAGTTTCAGAGGAGTAGTCGCTACAAATAAAAGTTTACGGACAGAAGGACGGACGACGGATGCCGCACCACGGCATAAGCTCTGCTGATTTCTGATCAGTAGAGCTAAAAATCAGGCCAGAATTCAAGTAAAATTGATTAAATCGCTATCTTCTTCACATCATATTTAGCAGGCCAACTATTAAAACAGTCCACCTAAAAATGAATGAGGCTTTGGTATACAGATGGACAGACAAGCTCAAACCAGTATGCCCCATATCCAATCTCGTTATATTATATATACACAGCTTATTTAACTATATATAGCTTTTATGAGAGAATCAGTATGTAACATACATGCTTGCCATCTTGGTGAATGAACACAGTTTGTTAGTTGTGTTTCTTTCACCCAAAGAGTCCATTTCAATTGAATTGAATTGAATGTTGTTTAACGGCTCATCAACACAGTATAGGTTATTTAGAGATATTCACTACGTCAGAGATATTCACTACATGTTAGAGAAATGTCTGAGCAATATTCACTACATGTCAGAGAAATGTCTGAGCAATATTCACTACATGTCAGAAAAATGTCTGAGCAATATTCACTACATGTCAGAAAAATGTCTGAGCAATATTCACTACAAGTCAGAGAAATGTCTGAGCAATATTCACTACATGTCAGAGAAATGTCTGAGCAATATTCACTACATGTCAGAGAAATGTCTGAGCAATATTCACTACAGTTCAGAGAAATGTCTGAGCAATATTCACTACATGTCAGAGAAATGTCTGAGCAGTCAGAGAAATATCTGAGCAATATTCATTATGTACCTGGTACACTTGTTCCGAGGGCCACAAAAGAGATGGCAGTAACTGAGTCTTTGAGCCCTATCGTGCAGCCAAATCCTGAAGCCACATCTCCAATGAAGCCAGTTAGTAAACCAATAAAAAGGATTGACACCCAAAAACACAGCCATCCACCACAATAATCTGAAAAAGAAGTTGTAACTTTATGTTTACATCAATTGATTATAAAAGCAATTTCCTGCCTTAAGAGTTTCATTATACAGTCAAACTCTGGTAACTTGAACACCGATTCTTCGAATACCATCGGTAACTCGAGCACATACTTCGGTCCCGGCACAACTCCTATATAATTCCATGTAATTTACCCTTGGTCATTGGAATATTATTTCTCGAATACCAGCCCAAACTCGAAGGCTTTTTGCAGTTTGATACATGCTTCATACAGAATTATCATTATGAAATTTAAGGACTTTTAAGGCCCTAATAACCCATTTTTAAGGTCCGGTTTGACTCATAACAATGCAATGCTGGGGGTAGATGGACCTGCTATTTGTGGTGGGGCTGGGTCATTTAAATGTCAGAACGTCGTCACTTTTCATTTCCAGATGCTGGTTAAACAAACGTTTGGCAGGCAGGATTGATTTTTCAATGAGTGGGGGCCATGGGCATTTTGATAACAGAAAAAACCCAAGTGTAACGGCAACAGTGATTGGTTTGTAGAAATACTATATCCAATGAAAACAGGCGATTCACATAACCGGATATAGCGGTAACCATGATAGACTGAGATACGGAACAGGTGCACGAATGTTATTCTATTACCGGCAATGATTAAAAAATCGCAGATTTTTTTTAATTTTCTGCCGATTTTTTTAAAACTATGTCAGATATTATTCCTCTTGTATAATTAATGGACCGATTATGAAATTCAAGGACCTTTAATGATATTTTGTCAGAATTTAAGGCTGGAGTGGATTTAAGGACTTTTAAAGGCTACTTCTGAAATTTAAGGATTTTTTAAGGCTGTGCGAACCTTGTTGAAGATCCGTGTATAGTGTTAATAGCCAGCGAAAGCTCGAAGGTGTGATCCGTTGCCATGCTACGTCAGCCAATGATTTTACATGATGCTTAAGTTCAATCGAGGCGTGAAAGAAAACCAAGGTGCAAAAATTGTTCGATTAGGGATAATAAACAGATGAAATGTTTAATTCGTGTGAACTTATTACATGAATAATTATGATCAATTAATTAAACACATTTGATTTTCTAATCAAATAAAGTTTGTTGATTGATTTGATAACACGATGTTTGTATATTCTATTCAATTATGTTCAACTCATTATTCTGACTTCTGGTTTGTATGAATTGCGCTATTTCTCTAAATAAATGCTTATTACAGATAAAACAAACACCTTTTAGCAGTTGTTCTTGTATTTTCCTGTTAATTATTACATTAAATACGTCTGTTATTCGGTTTAAACAAACATGCAAGCAAATAAGAACATAATGAGAAAGATTAATTGCGTACATAAGTAGCACCATTTTTGGATGGTACATAAGTTTGGATAGATGATTTTTTTTGTTGCCGACTCGATATCTCGAATCCACCATATTCTCGAAAATATTCCTATGGTCCCTGTGACTTCGAGTTACCGAAGTTAGACTGTATCTAATTACTACATTTCGGTGTAAGATTTGGGTTTTCTTACAGAAAAAAGATGATCATAATTCCATATTATATTTATTAACTACCGGTAATGTTATTTGTTCTAAAATCACAGTTTTTACCTTCCCTAAATCTGGATTAATTCTTGAAATACTTAAAAAAGAATATTCACACATGACCAGTATTTTGGATAAGATTTAAAATTGAGTTCTGCTTGCTAAAATGCAATACAGCGAGGATAAATAAATGCTTATACGCACCTTCCATACTCTCAAAGTCGAATGTCCCTGTTTGACACTCTCCGCGAGGGGTCGACTTTGAAAGAGTCACCGCCATAATATAGCGTTTGATACGGTTATTGTCTTTAATTACATGACATCTTATGTATTATTTAGGTAATATAATCAGTTACAAGTTACCTGTTGGTGGAATGATGGAAAACAGCACCTTCCAGAACAGGGTGAGAAAGTGCATCACGTAGTCACCACACGACGGCAACTTCTCCTCAGACTCCTCCTCATCGTCATCTCCTGTTTAAGAGATACACGGTGTAAGTTAATGACAGGATAGAGGAAAAGTGTATGTATTTAATTTAAACAAGGTATGCTGGAACTGTAGCTATATCAAGAACAAGACAATCGAAAATGAAGTGTATATTTAAAGTAATGTATGTTTATAGATGGGTGCCCTATATCACCAACAAAATATCAGTTACTGTCCTTACTCCTACTTTACTGAAGGTATTTGCAACAATGAGATGTTTAAAGAAAGTAACCAACCAAACAACAGCAATATTACACTATAATATCATTTATTAAAACTCCATCCAGGTGTTCAGATCATATAATAATGTATATGTGCCGATTAAAAGTACAGGTTTATTCGTAGGTTCTGAAAATATCCCTGATTGAATATGCATAAAATTAATTATAAATTGGTAACTCTTAATATGACGCTCCAGTTTTGGGGTTTGGCCTGGCTGGTTAAATCTACCTATATTGTGTATATAGAGTTTTATTCTCAAAATATGTAAGCTATATATATATATATTATATATTCTGTGATGAATTATAGAAATTTCTCAGTTTGAGAAAATCTATAACATATCCCTTCCTCTACTGTGCTATCTCGCCTAGTGTGCAAGATAGCACAGTAGCCAAATGTTATGAACTAAACAATAGACGTCACGATATTACGTCACAAATTGACGTCATGATATTACTCCGCGCTGTCGCCAAAGGAGTGACAGAAGAAGGAATACTTGTGTCAAAAGACGATTGGAAAGAAATTCCTCACAGAATATATATTATAAATAGTTTAATTAACATTGCTGTCCTGATACGGAAAATAATTAACTCGTGAGAAATATTCTTGCGATATAGAAACTCGTGCGAAATAGAAACTCGTGCGAAAACGCACTCGTTTCTATATCGCAAGAATCTTTCTCACTCGGGAATTATTTCTCGTATCACTTCAACAATGAAAATAATTCACTCGTGAGAAATATTCTTGCGATATAGAAACTTGTGCGAAATAGAAACTCGTGCGAAAACGCACTCGTTTCTATATCGCAAGAATCTTTCTCACTCGGGAATTATTTCTCGTATCACTTCAACAATGTTAATTAAACTCTATGTATGTCATCGTCAGTAGGTTTAGAAATGGTGTACATATGTTGTAAAAGTTGGCTGTTGTTGGCAAGATAGGGATTTAAAGTAATACATATCCATACCTGTCTATCATTCATACATCTATAAGAATCAAAACACATCCTTCAAATGTTTTTCTGCCAAGGGCTGCCTCATGTGTAACCCCATTTAAAACCCCCACACAAGAGATAATTTAAGAGTTTTGCAATACAAAAATAGTGTATAGCCTCCTAAATTTTAATAACAGCTTTACAAGGTTAAACAAATAAAACTTCTAATGATTGCAACTGATACTTCTTAAATGAGGCTTTTAACAAATAGATTAATCTTAGTAATTTATGAACAATGTTTATTAATATCTTTGAAATTGGGGTTAACTTTGCTTTCAAAATCTTTCAGTTATATCACCACGGTCGCCTTGTAGCTTTTGTTTGTTTGTTTGTATGGTGTTTTACGTAATTTTCAACACATGTATGGTTATATAAGACGGTCGATTTTTCTGTGGTGGAGGCAGACCATCCACTTTTCCTGGGTAGAACCAGTATTGAACATCTCTTGCCATCCGTAAGAATCAACACTTCCTCACTTACAAATCAAGCTCCCAGTGGGATTCGAACCCGCAGCGGTGAGAGGCGAGATGGATTCAGACACAACGTCGTTAACCCCTCAGCCATGGAGAAAGCTTGTAGCAGAGAGCTCAATTCAACGCTCAACTTTATAGTGCTGCCACCAGAAAAATTAATACCATACTGTAGACACATGGCATGATAACCCACTCATTCAACCTACACAGAGTGGATCAGTCCTAGCACAGTAACATCAAGAAAGGGAGCTACTATTAATAGCAAAAATTATAAAAGTTAACTAAATGCATCTTTCTGTAAAGAATCAATATGCGCTATGTTAGTACAGATATGTCAGAAGCGTACACTGCAGCTAACTCCAGTTGCAGCCAACTCCCAAGTTCTAAAGTTGATTACAGGCATTGTAAATCCAATTTAAGAATATGATGAACAATCTGGAAAAGGTTTTGATAAAATCAAACAAATACTAAGAGTTTATGAAGATATTGGATTCTGGTAGCAACAGTAATTTTAAAGGGACACACGGCAATCTTAAAGAAGGATCAAGATTCAAAATTATCACTTCAAATTTATTAACCCAGTATCATTTTGAATTTAAATGTGCTTGCATATAATTAAATAAAATTTGGAGTTTTCATTTTTTTTCGTAATTCTACGTTAGCTATTGGAGCATTATAATCAACAATTAGCAATATACATGAGCAATTTAGGTAAAAACAATTTACAGGATGCTGAGAGTTTACTATGTAAAACATGCGACCCTTGGCGCGGGGCAAAATGTGATCCCAGGGTCACCATTTGAACAAACTGGGGTCACATTTGGCCCTGTCCCAGGGGTCACATGTTTCCTATAATAGAAATAAAGAAATATCAAGATTGCCACGTGTCCATTACGTGGTCCTGCCTTAATTCCATTAGGCGATGGGAAAGCTTATATTGGCAGGATTTTATAACTGACATTTTGACAATAAAATGCGTTTAAAAACACATTTTTTAATTGACAAAACGCGATGACCTGTTTAAAATTGCGTATTAACTGTTTTAATTTTACAATATGCAAACTTTTTACTTAAGGTTTTATTTCATACCCCGGGAGAAGGGGTTGGATGGGGTATGAAAGTTAATACTCGGACCACATATGCATTAAATAATTATATATTATATAGAATTTGAGAGATTTGTTAATACTAATATGTACACATATTTTTGTTTTAATTGTTTTATTTTCTAATAATACCAAGTAAATAATGGTGTGCGGCAAAACATGTGTCATCTATTTGTGTGAAGAACAAACTTGCCACCTGTTTGTTTGTAGAAAAGAAGAGCAATATCAGAATTTGCGAATAGCAAGTTTAAACCATACACAAACACAGTCAATTGTTAAAGTTTGTTGATTCAAGTCAATGAAAACTAAATAATTCTAAATTAAGAAAAAAAGTGTTGTTAAAATTAGGCAAAATGGGACAAACCTAGTGAAAACACATTCTGACCATAAGCAAATTTCATGTTAAAATTAGTCGATGTGGGAAAACATTCATCACTGCAAAATGCACACAATGCAAAGTGTAGTAGCATTAATATTGAGCAAAACTGGGTGTAGCAGCATTAATATTGAGCAACACCTGAGTGTAGTGGCATTACTATTGAGCACCAACTTAGTGTAGTGGCATTACTATTGAGCAACACCTGAGTGTAGTAACATTAATACTGAGCAACACCTGAGTGTAGTAACATTAATACTGAGCAACAACTGAGTGTAGTAACATTAATACTGAGCAACAACTGAGTAACATTAATACTGAGCAACAACTGAGTGTAGTAACATTAATACTGAGCAACAACTGAGTGTAGTAACATTAATACTGAGCAACAACTGAGTGTAGTAACATTAATACTGAGCAACACCTGAGTGTAGTAACATTACTATTGAGCAACAACTGAGTGTAGTAGCATTACTACTGAGCAGCACACAAGTGTAGTAACATTAATATTGAGCAGCTTGTGAGTGTAGTAACATTAATACTGAGCAACACTTCAGTGTAGTAGCATTAATATTGAGCAGCATGTGAGTGTACTAACATTAATATTGAGCAGCACCAGAGTGTACTAACATTAATACTGAGCAGCACCAGAGTGTACAAACATTAATATTGAGCAGCACCAGAGTGAACAAACATTAATATTGAGCAGCACCAGAGTGTACTAACATTAATACTGAGCAGCACCAGAGCATACTAACATTAATACTGAGCAGCACCAGAGTGTACTAAAATTAATACTGAGCAGCACCAAAGTGTACTAACAATAATGTGGAACAGCACCTGAGTATACTAACATTATATATTGAGCAGCACCAGAGTGTACTAACATTAATATTGAGCAGCACCAGAGTGTACTAACATTAATACTGATCAGCACCAGAGTGTACTAACATTAATATTGAGCAGCACCAGAGTGTACTAACATTAATATTGAGCAGCACCAGAGTGTACTAACATTAATATTGAGCAGCACCAGAGTGTACTAACATTAATATTGAGCAGCACCAGAGTGTACTAACATTAATACTGATCAGCACCAGAGTGTACTAACATTAATATTGAGCAGCACCAGAGTGTACTAACATTAATATTGAGCAGCACCAGAGTGTACTAACATTAATATTGAGTAGCACCAGAGTGTACTAACATTAATATTGAGCAACTCCTGAGTGTGTATGACCTACATGAACAGTTAAAGGGAATGAAGGGTTAAACTAATAGAAAATGTAATGACAAGAGCTGTGAAAAAGCAACTCGTCTGGCTCTGTCATGTTTCTTTTCATGCATCCCATAAAAGCTTTGAGCATTTTATCACATATAGCTAGACATTCTCTGGTATATAATATCACATATAGCTAGGCATTCTCAGGTATATAATATCACATATAGCTAGCTATGGTATATAATATCACATATAGCTAGGCATTCTCAGGTATATAATATCACATATAGCTAGGCATTCTCAGGTATATAATATCACATATAGCTAGCTATGGTATATAATATCACATATAGCTAGGCATTCTCAGGTATATAATATCACATATAGCTAGGCATTCTCTGGTATATAATATCACATATAGCTAGGCATTCTCAGGTATATAATATCACATATAGCTAGGCATTCTCAGGTATATAATATCACATATAGCTAGGCATTCTCTGGTATATAATATCACATATAGCTAGGCATTCTCAGGTATATAATATCACATATAGCTAGGCATTCTCTGGTATATAATATCACATATAGCTAGGCATTTTCAGGTATATAATATCACATATAGCTAGGCATTCTCTGGTATATAATATCACATATAGCTAGCTATGGTATATAATATCACATATAGCTAGGCATTCTCTGGTATATAATATCACATATAGCTAGGCATTCTCTGGTATATAATATCACATATAGCTAGCTATGGTATATAATATCACATATAGCTAGGCATTCTCTGGTATATAATATCACATATAGCTAGCTATGGTATATAATATCACATATAGCTAGGCATTCTCTGGTATATAATATCACATATAGCTAGCTATGGTATATAATATCACATATAGCTAGGCATTCTCTGGTATATAATATCACATATAGCTAGGCATTCTCTGGTATATAATATCACATATAGCTAGCTATGGTATATAATATCACATATAGCTAGGCATTCTCTGGTATATAATATCACATATAGCTAGGCATTCTCTGGTATATAATATCACATATAGCTAGCTATGGTATATAATATCACATATAGCTAGGCATTCTCTGGTATATAATATTACATATAGCTAGGCATTCTCTGGTATATAATATCACATATAGCTAGCTATGGTATATAATATCACATATAGCTAGGCATTCTCTGGTATAATATCACATACAGCTAGGCATTCTCTTGTATATAATATCACATATAGCTTGGCATTCTCTGGAATAATATCACATACAGCTAGGCATTCTCTGGTATAATATCACATACAGCTAGGCATTCTCTGGTATATAATATCACATACAGCTAGGCATTCTTTGGTATATAATATCACATACAGCTAGGCATTCTCTGGTATATAATATCAAATATTTGCATTCCCTGATATATTGTATCACCTTTAGGCATTCTCTGGTATATAGGTACTATTTGGTATATAATGGCATATATAGGCATTCTCTGGTATATATCACATTTAGGCATTCTGTGTTGCATCACATATAGGCCTTCTCTGGCATATACTATCGCATATAGGCACTTTTTGGTATAATATCACATATTCATATTATTTGGTATAAATAACATTATAGGCATTCTCTGGTATATTATATCACACATAGCTAGGCATTCTCTGGTACATTATATCCCATATAGGCATTCCCAGGTATAATATATCCCATATAGGCATTTCCTGGTATATTATATCCCATACAGCCATTCCCTGGTAAATCATATCCCATATAGGCATTCCCTGGCATATTATATCCCATGTAGGCATTCCCTGGTATATTATATCCCATATAGGTATTCCCTGGCATATATTATCACATATAGGCTTTATCAGGTATATAATATCACATATAGACTTTATTTGGTATATATTATCACATATAGGAATTATTTGACATATATTACTACAGGCATTTTCTGATAACTATATAATATCACATACAGGCATTCTGTGAATTATACCCTATCACATCAGCATAACTCCTACATGATGTCATTAGATGACCAGACTACAAGGTTTGTAATAGTGTAACCCCTATTACTGAACTCCATCCTAATTTATTTGTTTGAATTCCTGGGTAGAACCAGTACTGTATACCTTCGCCATCTGTAAGAATCAACACTTTCTCACTTGACAAGTCGAGATCCAAGTGGGATTCAAACCCACAGTGGTGAGAAGCGAGAACGGTTTAGACACAGCCTCTTTACTATCCCGGCCACGGACGCGCTTCCATCCACCCTAATTGAACATTACCAGCACCCATGTAGATGCCTTCAGTGACATTTAACTTGGAGGTACCATTATAAGTGGTGGGTGAATCACAAGAATTAACACTGGAGGTACCATTATAAGTGGTGAATCACAATAATTAACACTGAGAATTTGTAGCTATTTGTGCAATTTCAGAGCTCTAAACCAAAAAAAAATAAAAATGTTGTATAAGGTATTCAATTAACATAAACAAATATTAATCACACAACAAGTTTGTATATGATGCTAGTAAGGTTAGTATTTGGACCTAGTCTACCCGAGACAAAACTTTCTTCTGTCATGTTGGCTCCCATCATTACAAAGGGAAATAACTCCTGAATCGTTGTTATAAGTAGTTCATGATTGGTAAATGTGGTCAAGGCTGCTTACTGATTATATTGTTTGTTATATCATCCAGTCTCTTGAAATTATTTAAAGAATGACACAGCTACTTAAGAAGCATTTAATGTAAAAGTTTACACAACTGCATAACATGTCAAGTTGATGCAATGTCACCAATGATATAAAGTGATTGCAAAATCAAACAAAATTTCTCTGGGAGTTACTTCCCCTTAAAATGTGCTGGGGAAGCGTCTTAAAGCATGTATTTAAAAGCGTGCTCTATAAAGTGTGTACTGCTTCTGCATCTTGGAAATTAAGATCGTATAAGCGAATTTTTCTTGGGTAATTAAAGACATGTTATATCCATGTTGCCATGTTAAAAAGAATAAATTAAGATCGTATAAGTGAATTTTTCTTGGGTAATTAAAGACATGTTATATCCATGTTGCCATGTTAAAAAGAATATACCTGTCATCAAATCTTCATCACTCTTCCCTGAAAACGAAAGTTACATACCAATAAGTGACAAATGCCTTTAACATTTTGACTCATTTCACCTTTGACTTTCAAGTATGACCTTGACCTTTGACGTATGAACCTGATTATTGGCCATGACACGCCTCATTGTGGTTAACATTCATGTAAAGTTTCATGGAAATACCTTCAGTTCTTTTTAAAGTTGTGGCCGAGACATGATTGTTTCGGATGGAAGAACGAATGAACAGACGTATAGATGGCGGTGCAATTACTATATGCCTCCCTTTAAGGGCATAAAGAGCTTACTGAAAAAATGGCTTGAATAAAGAAACTATATAAATGCAAGTTTACGGAGTATATATTATGTCAAATAAAGTCTTGTCTCTTCCTTAACATGAATACAACTCCTTAATTCCACTGTGTTTTAGCAACCGGGGTCGTGTGTTTTAGCAACCGGGGTCGTGTGTTTTAGAAACCGGGGTCGTGTGTTTTAGCAACCGGGGTCGTGTGTTTTAGCAACCGGGGTCGTGTGTTTTAGCAACCGGGGTCGCAACAAGGCTTGCATTCATCATTGCAGAGCAAAGGCCAGTGCTCACGAAATAGGTTAGCCCCAAGCCCTGGGCCTGTCAAAATCTGGTTGGGGCTTGATTCGTCTTGCCACATTTTACTATGTAATTAATTCAGGGCCTGTCAATATTAATTCAGGGCCTGTCTGTCAAAAATGTTTTCTGTGAGCACTGTAAAGGTACATAATCAAAAACATGGCACTGTACACAGCTTTGTGAAGGTAATCCATTAACGGAGGCTATTTTCTGACATTTATCTGAAGAAATAATCAGGCAAGTGTTTATGCCAAGATGTTTGTAATTATAAGACATAGTCTCCAATGATTTACATTTATTATGTTCTTAACAATGAATTACCATGTTATCTGAGAGAAAGATAAACAATAATTTATAATTAGGTATATATATATAATACATGGGTGACTTATAGGTATGTACCCATTTGACCTTCGACCTGGCATGGACGTATTTAGTGTAAGCAATTTGGAAACCTGCGATTGAATTGCCACTGTTCTAAAGTGACAGTCATTACATGTGAACTTGCCCAAAGTCAGTGCACACATTTTTGGCATCCCATTTTCTCATGATCATTAACTGAAGAAACTAAACTGCCAAATTTCTCTATGAAACGTTCTTTCTAACTCTATCAATATTTTGAGGTCATAAAATAATGCATGTGTGGCAATAAAAAGTCTAGATTTATTCACAGGTACTTAAAAATAACTGAATATTTGTTAGTAACTCATAATGCGTTGCTTCGACAACGATGGCAATAGGGCGGCTAGTTGGGGCATTTATACTGAAGGTACAGAGTTCGAATTCGCAACATATCATTGTTCCCACTTAATTCCATTAAGCGATGGGAACGCTTGTATTAGCAGGATTTTATAACGAATATTTCGACAATAAAACACGTTTAAAAACATTTTACTGAAAACATGTGATTACCTGTTTAAAATTACCTATCAAATATTTTAATTTTACATTATGCAAACATTTTAATCCGAAATTAAGGTTTTATTTAATACCCCAGCCAACCCCGGTTTCGTTTCTTGGAGAAGGGCTTGGATGGGGTACGAAAGTTAATACTCGGACCAAGTAATATGTAAGTTACAAATATACTTTATCGTTAGTAGGCTTAGGAAATGTGTAAAATTTGCCTGTTGTTGGCGGAATAGCGGCTCTCCTGATTTTTGCCATTTTTAAGACAGTATCAGTCTGTTGTGTGTCACAAAGACCTGTGACATTAAAGGATTTGCGGTTCATAGTTAGTCGGTTCAATATCTATGTAGGATTACGTTATGGCAATTACAGTCATGTGCTGTATTAATAGGATGAAAATATATATATATAAAAGTTTCTTCTGTTTTCCTGACAAAGACAGTATGGCTGTACTTCACTGTGTGTGTGTAATTCTAAGGTTTATAGTCCGTCCGCCAACGAACACGTCAAGGTATACCTGACGCGATGGGCACAATAGAGTCTGGACTTGGCTGTACTTCACTATTTGAAACATGAGTAGATTGTCTGAAGATGCCTATGCTTTAACAAAAGTGGGAACCTTCAAACAATGCTCATGTTTGTAGTTTGCATATTTATTTAGACAGTTTTCAATTTTAAATCTTATTTTAACAGATAAAACTTTGACAATTACAGTTTGAAAACAGAAGGGCTGTCAATAACAGAGAAATTACTGTCTGGAATCTAAACAGAAACCGTATCTTTTCCATAAATAGAAATCTATGAACGCTGGTTACAGTAACTGTGCTTTTCGCACACGATTTTTCTTGGATTAAAATGTTCAATATGAGATGAAGATTACATATTTTACACCCAATTAGTCACTTTTGGCATGGTAGGTCAGCCATAAATAATCATTATTATAAGACTAATGAGGTTTTGCGTACAAGCCTTATATGGTACCGCATACAAGCCTTATATGGTACCGCATACAAGCCTTATATGGTACCGCATACAAGCCTTATATGGTACCACATACAAGCCTTATATGGTACCGCATACAAGCCTTATATGGTAACTAAGTGGGTTATTTTCATCCTGAAGATCATGCCTTGTTAGACGTTTTATATGTCAACATTTTCTACATCTTCTTGCCTGACTTTTCCGTGGCCGAATGGTTAACGACGTTGCCTTGTAAACATTCGCCTCTCCCTGCTGCGGGTTCGAATCCCACTGGGAGCTTGACTCGTGAGGTAGTGTCGATTCTTACAGATGGCAGGAGGTGTACAGTACTGGTTATACCCAGTAAAAGTGGGTGGTCTGCCTCCACCACAAAAAATTGACCGTCATGTATAACCTTACGTGTTGAAAATGACGTAAAACACCATACAAACAAACAAATTGTCTGAGCTTTCCTTCACATGAGAAGCACATCAACTCATATTGTATTTTACTGCAGATAATTCTCATAGCAGATGTTAATAACAGCTTAATAGGCTGTTAAGATGAAAAAGCTGAGAAAACACCTGGCTTTGATTGAATTCACCCACCATTGTTTAGAATATTCTTAGACTTAAGCCCAAGTATGCAAATTTTAATCAGAACTATTTCTCTATAAGTTAAACAGATAAACGTTCATAACCAGCTGCCATGTAAAATTATGATAAATACAGTGCTTACGGTAGTAATGGATCATCGGTAGTAGTGGATCAGTTTATGTTTATTTTCATTTATTCAGCTTGTATGCATGTTTTTTATGAAACTTTCCATATTTGACGATTGATCATATAAGCATACTACTATACATTAGCGCAAAGATTCGGCACATATTTTCTTGAGTTATTACCCACTTAGTGCAGCACCTATCAAGAAAAGTGATCCGTTACTGCCTGAAGGATGTGACTTTTTTAAATGAAAAAACAATACAGTTAAAATGAAATAAAAAATGAACATATTTTTTTTTTAATACACTTGTGTAAAATGCTCAGGCCTGATCATCAAAAGATAAATGATTTGAAGTTAACTTTTAAAGACATTGATTCCGTAAACAGGAAAAATGGCTGATTTTCAAAGTTAACGCAAGTATAAGGCATAGTTCCTAATAGTTTTGGTAAGTATATTGCTGAGAGAGCAGAATCTAGTAAGAAACTGTCTTGAAAATTTCCTTTAGTTTTAAATTTTTACTTCCCAATGCACTGCAACTTCATGTGATTGTTTATCTTTCAAGGTCATAGGAATATTTGTGAATGAAAATTTGAGTACTTGAGCTCAGTTTATCTTTCAAGGTCATAGGAATATTTGTGAATGAAAATTTGTGTACTTGAGCTCAGTTTATCTTTCAAGGTCATAGGAATATTTGTGAATGAAAATTTGAGTACTTGAGCTCAAGTCTAATAACAGTCTGAAGAATGGTTGGTGAATTCCAGGACAGTTTTTGACCAAACATACTTGTTTTTTAATGCATGTGCTTGCACATGATCGACACTCTAAACAAGGCACCCTAAACAGTGGGAAAATGTAGTGATAATTAACTAGGCAGGGCCGTTCACACTGGAAGTTTCGAATCTAAACCTAACGAATAGCTATAGTCTATTTATACTGCTTTATGATGTAGGCAGTGTTACAAATCTCTGCAGCCAATGCCTCTTATATTACACTAGTGGAGGAAATTGATCTCTTTTTTATGATTGATCATTGATTCTGGAAAACCATCCAATAATGAAATGTAAATTGTTTTTTTGACATCTTTATCTTTGAGAACTGTGATCATTAGCAAACGATCATTATAAATGTTTTTATCTTAGAACTATATTGCATACATGTTCTGACTTGATCATTGCTTGTAGTTTTTGTTTGAATGGAGTTTTATGTCATTTTTAGCACACGTTAGGGCATACACGACGGTATAGATTTGTTTTATTGTGTGAGGGTGAGGGATGGGATGGGGGTAATCGACACTTTCTCACTTGACAAGTCGAACAACCCGCAGCGGTGGGAGGAGAGAAAGTTTTAGATGCAGCATCTTTACTATTCCAGCCACGGATGCGACCATTGCTTTTCTAAATCAATTAATAAATTGCTGTGTAAAACATCTTTGTAGCAATAACGTTAAGACCTAAATTAATCATGTGGGAGTCTGATCGAAAGCAAAGACTGAGCAATCGTTGAACAAGAATTTATTAAATGGAAAACCAGTACTTTCATTGATATAAAAACCCTGGAAAGTTTGGTAAAGATCCGATTAATAAGGAAGCCCCTATATTTACAAGTCAAAAATTAATGTTGGACGATGGACAACTTGGCATTCCGTAAGCTCTGCTGTCCTTTGGCAAGTAGAGCTAAGAACTAGAAGGAGTTCAGCCTTTTTACTGTGCTTATTGCATGCATGAATATCATGGGATCTAAGCTTTACTACAGTGACAAAACTAAAACAATATGTAATTATATACTCTGTAAAAAAAGTTTTGGACCATGGCAGTGTTCGAACCCGTGCAATGATCGCTGAACCATGACATTCGACCATAACCCTTAGTATCTCAGTTGATAATTCACCATAGATCAACAACCAACAATAATTATCGTTTAAAATGAAAGTTTGCGAACAAATAATAATCTTTTTATTGGTTACTCGAATGTGTCCGTAACTGTTACTTTGTATGGACCTTGCAACATTTTTTACAGACCCCTTGTGTGTTCGCGATATTTTTTTAAAATCAAATCTTGTTTGGAATTTAATGTTTCTGGTACCAAATTAACCGGGTAGGGTAGACCTTGGTTACTAAAAAAAGATACTTAAATTCTCTCCACTAGTTTTATTTTTATATGACTTTATATACCCTGGTCCAAAACTTTTTTTACCTAGTATATATAAAATGAATTTGAAAGAAAAGTTTGAAATTAAAACACAGCAAAGACTGAAGACAGGATGTAAACTACGTCTATATTTGCTTTACACAAACCTCCTTTTACTCCTTTGGGTTGAAAAGATTCATAAATTCAAATTTTAAAACTAGAAAATGTGTCCATGGCAGACGGATACCCTGCTTTAGCAGTGTCAGTCATATAAAATTAAACTTCAATGTAAATTAAATTAATTATCCAGGCATTTTTTTTTTAAAAAAAGTATGTCAAGGTCATTCATACTGACCTACTTTTGCTAAAACATACTGCTGTCATATATAGGTGTAAACATATGTGTGAATTGTGAAAGACTTCCAGTGATGGAGTATCAGACAATTTTTTTTGAATATAACACTTTTCATATGTACAGACGTACACAAGCATGGACGAATATCGGTAACGCCATTTGCCCACTTCATTTTTGTGCAGGGCATAACAAGAGGTCAATGACCTTGAAGCTCTACTGATTGATTTTGATTTCAGGAAGTAGTCGCTACAGACTTGTTTTTTGAAAATTTATTTTAGTATGGCGGCCATCTTGAATTTCCGGCTGACCTGAAATTTTGCTAGGATCAATTTTGCTACATCAAGAGCAACATTCCTGTGAAGTTTCATGAAAATCTGTCGAGTAGTTTCAGAGGAGTAGTCGCTACAAGTTTTAATTATATAACTCTATGTAAACAAAGATGGCCACTGGCAGCCATGTTTAACGTCGAATCAAAATAATGTTTGACTCTGATAACCATCATGTCATGCTGATCATTTTACAAAAAGTCCCATATCAATATCACTTATAGTTTTCAAGACGTAGTCGCTACAAACTTATTTTTTAAAAATCTATTTTTAGCTGTGGTGGCCATCTTGAATTTCTGGCCGATCTGAAATTTTGCTAGGATCAATTAGACATTAAGAGCGACATTCCTGTAAAGTTTCATGAAAATCCGCCATGTAGTTTCAAAGGAGTAGTCGCTACAAGTTTTTACTATATAACTCTATGTAAACAAAGATGGCCGCTGGCAGCAATGTTTAACGTTGAATCAAAACAATTTTTGACAAGGACCAACATCATGTCATGCTGATCATTTTAGAAAAAGTCCCATATCAATATCACTTATAGTTTTCAAGAAGAAGTCGCTACAAACTTGTATATTGAAAAATTATTTTTAGCCGTGGCGGCCATCTTGAATTTCCGCCGACCTGAAATTTTGCTAGGATCAATTAGACATCAAAAGCAACATTCCTGTGAAGTTTCATGAGAATCCGTCAAGTAGTTTCAGAGGAGTAGCCGCTACAAGTTTTCATTATATAACTCTATGTAAACAAAGATGGCCGCTGGCAGCCATGTTTAACGTCGAATCAAAACGATTTTCAACAAGGACCAACATCATGTCATGCTGATCATTTTAGAAAAAGTCCCATATCAATATCACTTATAGTTTTCAAGAAGTAGTCTCTACAAACTTGTTTTTTAAAAACCTATTTTTAGATTTTGCGGCCATCTTGGATTTCACATCAACATGAATTTTTGCTAGGATCAACTAGACTTCATGGGCAACATTTCTGTAAAGTTTCATGAAAATCCATTCAGTAGTTTCAGAGGTGTAGTCGCTACAAAAAAAAGTTTACGGACAGACAGACAGACGGACGGACGGACAGACGGACGACGCACCACGGCATAAGCTCTGCTGATCTCTGATCAGTCGAGCTAAAAATGCAAGTATTGTGGCTCTAAAAGACTAGAATTGAGAATTTAGAATTATAATGAATATTATTATAACCTGTAATTAATGGAATTAGTTTTTCACTCAAATTATGAGATTTCTATCAAATATGGACCTGAAGAAGAAGATTATTACATGTGTCTATTTTATTAAATTGTATTCTTTCAGAAAGGGACTCAAATTACATATTACTGACAAGCTATATGTTGTGCTGTTGTTTTTTAAAGTAAATATGCAGAAATTATATTTGAGTACACTTCTAAGTATTGAATGTTGTTTAACGGCTCATCAACACAGTACAGGTTATTTAGAGCCGCCCCAGAGAGAGGGGAAGGATACATAGGAATCCGGGAACCTGCCCTACTCTTATTATCGAATAGATTCCTATGGTTCTTTAACGTGCTCGGATGATAGACCGATACACGGGACCGCCCGGTTTACGTCCCCATCCGACGGACGAGGCTAAGGAAAAGTGTCTTGCCCAAGAACACACCGACGGAACTCAGTGTTACCACGGAGGATTGAACCCGGGGCCTCCGGTTACAAATCCGCCGCGCTACTGACTGCGTCTAAGTATTGAAATTAAGGTGTTAATCATGTACGCAGGGTACCACATCTATAATAATCCAATGAAAGCATTATAGGTAAATGACAAAATACATGCTGGTTCTATCATCTCCGTAACGAGAAATATAAGTATTTACAATACCAAGGTTCAATCTAAGCTGACAATACATTCCAATAAAAAAGTTAGCACATTCGACAGGGTTTTCCCTTTGTCTTTTGAGTTACCAGAAATGTTTTAAAGTAGGCAGGTGATTTTTAGCTTTTCTTTTACTTATTGTATTAGGGACTGCAAAAAGTAGCCAGCAAGCTAACCAAATCACCCACCTAAAGCTATCGAGGAAAGTTCTGTCATTTGGAGAACCGCCTGTACTGTGTAACTAGAATCTTACCTGGACTAACGGTGATGGCTTCAATAAACTGCTCCCTCCAGGACGAGGTACTGACCACGAGTGAAACGTTGGCCTTCCTCAATAACTTGTCCACAACACTCTGGAATAGAAGATAGATTCCGTAAAAAATTGCAAAAAATACCCCACAAAATCAGTGAATGTTATATGCCTAAGCAGTATGTGCCATTACTGCGGCGGTGGCATACTGGTAAAGCATTGGCCTCCCATGTGGGAGGTTGTGGGTTCAATCTTCAGCTGGGTCATAACAAATACTTTACAAAAATGGTGCTGTAGCTCCCTTGCTTGATGTCCATGAAGTATTTCGACAATAAAAAACATGTTTAACTGAAAAAATGTGATAACCTGTATAAAATTACCTATCAAATGTTTTAAGTTTACAATATGCAAGCGTTTTACGCTGAAATTAAGCCTTTGTTTCATCCAACTCCGTTTTCGCTTCTTGGCGAAGGGGTTGGATGGGGTATGAAAGTTAATACTCGGACCATGTAACGGATGTGTCACCGATGTGAATTGTTCAGATCTCATAAGTTAGAATGTTGCAGTCATCTATTTTGACAGGATATCCATTGCTTCTCTCCAAAGACCGATGTTAATTCAGACCATTGTAAATCATTTGTTCTAAAAAGAATGATTAATATCCCAATATAACCATTCTGGGAGCTGCTATCCTTGTCAATGTACAATTTATATTATATTACATGAGGTTCATGGACATTGAAGCAATCTACTGTAGTGAGATTAATTTGTTTTGTGTTTTACATCATTTTTAGCGCATGTTAGGCCACACATGATGGTCAATTTTTTGTGGTAGAAGAAGACCACTCCATGTTCCCCGAGTACAACCAGTATTGTATATCTCCCACCATCAGTAGGAATCGCTCTCTCACTTGACACGACAAGCTCCCAGTGGGATTTGAACCCGCAGTGGTGAGGTGAATTCTTTTTAGACACAGCATCTTTACTATCCTGGCCATGGATTAAAAAATGTGACTTAATTTTATCGAGCACCTAGCTGAATATTATAATAAGACATCTGTATTGCATAGGACCACTAGAAACCATGCTGTCCATGTCGCATATATTACGTTCTAGAGGAGTACGTACGGATCACAAACTTTTCTATTTTTAGTATTAGTTGCAGCAATCATCCAGTGGATTTTCCGGAAACTTAAATTTCCTTGAGGGTCAACTAGCTATCACTTTGAAGTTTCATGAATAATTTCTGACGAGGGGATTTTGAAAAAAAATGTGTAAACCAACAGCACTACGAAAAAATAAAATCATGATACATATGTCCTTTGCATTGCTGTGCCCCTTCATTATATCCAATTTTAGCCAAAACAGAAACATTTTTTGTATGAGTCAAATGCAATAACTTCTAGTATTAAATATAACACTGCCATGTTTCAGGTGCTACTTGAGTAGTGGCAGAAACCAATGATTGTGTCTCCAGCGAAAAATACAACTGAATTTGCAGCAACTCTTGTTCGGCAGGTAAGAAAGCCCATTCTGTATATTTTTATCTCGATGTAAATGGAGGGCAGGCCTTGAATGTTCATTCCTGTTGGCGTCATATAACCTTATTTTGTTGGACCATCGTAGAACTAAATTCAACTATTAAGTCAAGGGCAATAACTTCTGAAATAATGACTTGATGATGCTGAAAATCAACTTAAACTGCATTTTATTAATTAACAAAAGCTGTGATCTAAAAACTTTGACCTGTGAATCCTATTTTTTTTTCTATCAACCGAAGTCAACTAGAACTATCACTGAAGGTGATGAATACCCCCGCTCAAATTCTAAGTCAGACAAAGGGCCATAATTCTGTAATAAATTAGGCAATCAACTAGTGTTGGGAATCGGCTGAAAATTTATGATCGATCATCAGAATATTCAACCGACCGATGATCGATCATTAATCAATTAAACATGGCTGCTATAAAAGACAAGTGTAAGTCTTTTTCAGACTATAATGGAGAAAAGAATCACATTTCTAGAATGTTCTGGTAATAAAAGAACTGAATGAAACTGACCAACATATATTTTTAAAAAATAAGTTGTAATAACCACTATAAATATGTGATTACTAATTGCTGCAAAATTATAACTCATTTTATTTTCTTATTTTAGTGCAAGAGAATGAAATAAGCCATAATTTTCAACAACCAAGTAAAGTCGATCATGAAAAATTGCAACCGATTAATCAGATCAAAGGCATAACTGATCGAAGATCCATTGATCAAATCAATTAATCGGAACAACACTGCAATCAACAATGGATGATGTAAAGGGACATAAGATCATCAGTTGTTATGTGTATATGAAGTTTGGGAACAAACCATTCAAAACTGTTTGAAAAGAAGTTATAAAAATGTGTTAAGGGACATAACTAGACGTGACGCGACACGATGGGACAAGACAAAAATATGCTTCGAGATGGGACGGGAAGGACAGTGTGATTCCTATATAGCCCCCACTTCACTTTGTGAAAGCGTGGTATAATAACTCCTGAACTAATGACCCAAGGATCATCAGTTGAAATCAAATTTTATTGTAACACTGCAGTGGGTAAATTTTGTGTTTGATAAACATTTGTTTTGCACACATACAATAATACAACCAAATATTGACTCACTCCCTTACACTGTGTACTACAAGACCAAAGGCTTTCAGAAAATATTGACTGTGATGCTTTTAATGATTGAGCTTAACAATACAAGTATAAAATATGTCACTAATTAGTGTGTCTATTCCATAAGCCTGATCATAAGTCTGATCATCATACCACACTTGCCCAGGGAATACAGTCATTAGCAAATACTTTTAGCAGCAAAATCTCCTCAAGCAGAATAGATTTCATATTCACAATGTGTCTGATTGCATCAATCATTATTGAAATGAGGCAAATAAATAATGTACCCTGAAATGTGACACAGGTACAATTTAATCAAACACAAAACATAATATTATCCTTAAATAAAACATTATATAATACAATGCCGTATGCAATACTGTGAAAAATAATACAATGCAGTATGCAATACTATGTTTTATAATAAAATGCAGTATGCAATACTATGTTTTATAATACAATGCAGTATGAAAATACTAAATAAATAAAATTGGTAGGTCAGCAGAACCAACCATTGAATAGAAGTTTTTGTGAGCATTTCTTGCAAAACCCTGGTAATGATTTTTGTTTATCTTCATGCCATGTAAACATATTGACAATAACAATTATGTTCAAACGGTTTTCCGACATGATACGAATCAGTAGCTTCCCAGTGGAGTAAAATGGATTGATTCCAGAAGAGCAACTATTGAAGAACTGAACATGAAATCAGGCGGTAATGATGAAGTCAATATAAATATATGACATTAATTTATTTCTGTTTTAATAATATTTTCCTTTAGTTTATTCCTTATCTTAAGCATGCCAACAGTGTGTCACGTTCCCACACCCAGCTGTTATGTACTTTTTTTAATGCAGAGGGGCATTCTAAGCTATGTATAGCACCATGTTAATGTGCAAGCATGTGCAGTTATAAATAATTATAATCAGAATCATGTTTTCTGGCAATTTAAAGTCAAACTTTACATGTAATTGACATATTGATTTTTTTCTGGCAATTTAAAGTTGAACTTTACCTCTAATTGACATACTGATTTTTAACGATTTGATGAGACATTTTGCGGTAAATTAGCGACATGAGGGCTTTTCAGACTCGGAAAACCTTTTAAAGGGAATGTAGCGCCACAGCCAAACAAACTCTATTACTGAGAGTTCTGAAAAACTTGGAAAAGGGTGAAAGAATTATCAAAATCGGATGATAAACAAAAAAGATATGGCCATTTAAAGGTTGTTCTAAAACAAATATGGGAGCTGCCATTTTTAGAACTATGATGTCATAGTTCCATATTACCATATATGGAATATTAATAAATATCATTTAAAACGAAGAAAATCACTGCAAATGAATGATTTTTTTTTAACTGGTGTTATAAATCATTATTGCCATTAAGTATTACATATTTTTCATACAGTTGATGTAATTTTTTCCCTATAAATCAGTAAATTTTCATATTTATAAATATTCCATATATGGTCATTTAGAACCGTGATGTCATATAGCTCTCAAAATGGCCGCTTCCATATCCGTTTTAACAGAAACTTTAAATGATCATATCGTCTTTGTTTATCATCCGATTTTGATAATTCTTTCAACCTTATTCAAGTATTTCAGAACTCTCAATAATAATGATGGTTTGGCTGTGGCGCTACATTCCCTTTAATTTGTTTAAAATAAGATTTAAATAAATACTGAAAAGGAGATCCCTTGGAAGCAACAAACACAAACAAGAGATAAAAGTAGAAGACTCGGTTTTATTGAGTCTGTTCATGAGAGGTAATGTAAAGTGCAACACCTCTCATGCCTCCTAGCACCGGCTTAAGCGATATTCTACTTCAAAAGCTACAAAGATTGGGCTTGATGATCACAAAGGACCATGTAGTTAAGTAATAACACTACTGATTTGTAGTCGGGGCAACTTTTTACGGCATCCACACAGCACTAAACGAACGCTAGTGTGAATGTCAATAAATACTGAAAAGGGGATCCCTTGGAAGCAACAAACACAAACAAGAGATAAAAGTAGCAGACTCGGTTTTATTGAGTTTGTACATGAGAGGTAATGTTGCGTGCAACACCTCTCACGCCTCCTAGCATCGGCTTAAGCAATATTCTACTTCAAAAGCCACACAGAATGGGCTTGATGATCCCAAAGGACCAGTAAGTAATAACACTACTGATTTGTAGTTGAGGCAACTTTTTACAGCCGCAACACAGCACTAAACGAAGTAGGTCATCTGTTCATGGTAATGTAAAGTGCAACTAATGGAAATGAAACCCATTTCTGAATTTCAGTCTGACAATAAGTTAACATAGAATGTCAATCGTGGTGTGGACTATTTTGAACTATTTTGAAGCATTATTCAAGATATTTCTATGATATAATTATGCCATTACATCCGCATACCTCCCTTGCATAATACAGTGGTCAATGCAGATGTATCAAACTTTGAAAATACATTGTTACTTATCTGATATCAGAAAAGTTGCCCACCATGTTATAGAAAAATAACATATAATTAATATCAAAGAAACATAGCTGCATCATTAGATACTATGGAATACTTGTATGGAATAGAATTATAAAAGTTATTTTGTTTATTTGGTCCACCCTCTCAACCCCTTTATCTGCTCCTTTCTTTCGCCTCCCCTCACTCCGTCTTCCGCCAGCTCTGCTGTTGTCCCGCCTACTGGATGGCTATCTGTTGTGACATACTTTCTGCTGAAACAGCGCTGTATATTCCGTTTGCTGTATATTCCGTTTCTACGACAACTCTCGCTGTTCACCTGCAGTTCACCTGATGTTTCTCTTTTTTCCTTTGGATTGCACTGATTCTGGGACATTGCTGATATGTCATCTATTATTGTGAAACAGCCTCTCCATAGTACTCTACGGTACTCCAGTCAAGCTACTATGCCACTACTACGCCACTGGCCACTGCATACTTCAGATGTGCCATATGAAGAACCAACGAATTTCTATCTACAGCGTTCCTTCTTTCAGCGAACATCAGCCTAACATCGTCACAAGACAGCAGTGAGATACTAACTACTCCTGAAGCAACTTTTAGAGCCGAGAAGGTGGATTTTTGCCGAATTGTGATGAAAGATAAGCAATGAATTAATGAAACAAGATATGAAGAGACCAGCATCCGGCGGGGTTTGAACCCATGACCTTCTGCTTGTGGGCCCAGTGCTCTTACCACAGGGCTATAGAGGCCTCACATATATAAAAGGTATTTGGTAATATAAACTCATCTTGATATACCATTCAAAGCATATGATATTATTGTGGAGTATTCCACTCCTGTCACAGATATATGAAGGTAACAAAGTATGAATTGTTTGATATTCAACAGAAAAGCTCATTAACCTATTATTTATGTTATTCAGAGCCTCTTCCAGATTGGATTCAGACAAATTTTCATCACTATACTCTCACTGGATTATTCATGTCAATTTACATGCCCCGAAGATATACTTCGGTATATGGGGCGGCCTGGTTAACATCTCTTTCTGACAACAAATGTAAATTTATGTGGTTTTATGTCACTTTCAAAAATTGTTCAGTCATATCATGATGGTGTGGACTTACAGCAGTGAGTTCATTACTTAACTTTATAGTGTTTCCACATAGGAATCGGGCTATGAGCCAGAGGGGTGGTCAGTACCATCTAGGTGGATGAATTTTAGTAAATATCATGCTGTAGACACATGACAATGACACATGATACCCCACCCAGTCACTTTATACCAACACCGAGCCGACCAGTCCTAGCACTACCCTTTATATGCTGAACGTCAAGTAAAGGAGCTACTAGTACCGTTTTTATGACGTCTTCGATGTGACCAAGGTGGGCCATGACCTTGGTGGATGCTGTACTACCAAGACACTGATACAATACAGTAAGTGACAAGGTCACAAGCGCAGTGTTCTCTGGTGGCAGTTTGTAACTACGACATTTTGGTTACCATGTTGACATTATTTTAACAAATTTGAAAGACACTGATCTCAGGATCATTCCTGTAAAGTTCAGTCAAAATTCACAAAAGCAGTTTCCGAGGAGAAGTTGTTCAAGCAAACGTTACCATAATTGACACGATGGATTAATAAACGAAGAGCGATCACAGTAGCTCACTTGAGGTGAGCTGAAAAACACATGGAATATTTCCAAAGATTCGCATGAATCAATCAGATAGCTGGGGAGAAAACGAATCAACGATATATCTTGTTTTCACAGGAGGATAAATTTCATTAGGCAAGTTTTCCATCTAAAGTAATGCAATTTGTTTAGAACCAGTTGTAAGTTATTACTATCATCACACTATCTGATAAGAATTTTCTGAACCTATTCTTTGCTTCCTTGATTCATGCACTTCATCTTTATTAAATATGTCCCAACAACAAAAATCAACATTCCATAGGGGGGAAATAAAATTGGACCTGAATAATTCAGCAAAAAATAAAAAGAATTCAGAAGAGCAGACAATACTGAATTCCGAAAAAAATAACAATATACGACAAACTCCTTATATTGCCTTTCTTCTTTTGGGTTCGGCTTTGAAAATCCTTATTTCCTACATCTTGGAATATGTCTCCAATAATATAATATCTCCTGCTTCCTTTTTACGGTTCACAAAAACACTGGGTGAAACAGAATATTGAAGAGGGGTTAAGGAGTGATATCATAGTGTGAAGTGGTGCCAATAGCTTAGTGGTAAGCATGCTGGCTTAGTGACTCAAGAGAGTTGTGTGTTTGAATCCCAACCAGACCTGTTGTGGGTGACTTAGTGACTCAGAGAGTTGTGTGTTTGATTCCCAACCAGACCTGTTGTGGGTGACTTAGTGACTCAGAGAGTTGTGGGTTTGATCCCCAACCAGATCTGTTGTGGGTGACTTAGTGACTCAGAGGTGTGGGTCTGATCCCCAACCAGACCTGTTGTGGGTGACTTAGTGACTCAGAGAGTTGTGTGTTTGATTCCCAACCAGACCTGTTGTGGGTGACTTAGTGACTCAGAGAGTTGTCGGTTTGATCCCCCAACCAGACCTGTATACAATGCAGAGTTATGCCCCTTTTCATAAACTTTAACAATTAAAAAAGAAATTGGCTCCATAATTCATGAAGGATTGCACCCAGTATTCAACTTTATAGTTAGATTGTACTCACTGAAATAAGCACACGGCAGGCGACACAAGTGTTCCATGGAACACCCTTCTATAATATGTTCTATACCTCTTTTCTACCAGTAAACCCCGTGTGGTTGCCGAGGTACAATACAATCACTGCAATCTCACAAAAACACTGTCATGCAGAGGGGTAGGAACCCACCCCTCCACCCATCTCCCCCCTCATTCAAGTTGTCATTTTTTATCATACTCATCCAATGTCTTTATTATAACAGGGTGTCACAAATGGGGTGTACTACAGAATTTGCAGCAACTCTGCAGCTCTGCAGGTAGGTAAGAAGGTTCTAGGCCCATTCAATTCTACCAGTAAAATGCCAATTAAATGCTTAATACATGAATAGTGCAGGTAAATTCCCACAGGCACACATTTAAGCATCCTTAGCTGCTTATACCAGGTAGGATGG
Source organism: Cyrtodaria siliqua (assembly GCA_037043455.1). NCBI lineage: Eukaryota > Metazoa > Mollusca > Bivalvia > Adapedonta > Hiatellidae > Cyrtodaria > Cyrtodaria siliqua. The sequence continues at coordinate 138,007 of JAWPHD010002010.1, read as the reverse complement.
TTCAGTTATTAGCTGAAGTAATAAATAATTCACTATCTAACTCTGTCTCCCATAATACATAGTGTGATAACATACAAAAACTATTATTTCATTATTGTATGGTATCTGTGTTACAACATGATTTGTATAAGTGGTAGAATTGACTTGCAGCAGGGATAGTCCTGAAGACAACATAATGTGTATGAGCAGTAGCCTTGACTTGCAGCAGGGATAGTCCTGAAGACAACGTAATTTGTATAAGCAGTAGCCTTGACTTGCAGCAGGGATAATCCTGAAGACAACGTAATTTGTATAAGCAGTAGAATTGACTTGCAGAAGACCACATAATTTGTATGAGCAGTAGCCTTGACTTTCAGCAGGGATAGTCCTGAAGACAATGTAATTTGTATGAGCAGTAGAATTGACTTGCAGCAGGGATAGTCCTGAAGACAACGTAATTTGTATAAGCAGAAGAACTGACTTGCAGCAGGGATAGTCCTGAAGACCACATTATTTGTATAAGCAGTAGAATTGACTTGCAGCAGGGATTACGAGTCCTGAAAACAACGTAATTTGTATGAGTAGTAGCCTTGACTAATGCAGCAGAGATAGTCCTGAAGACAACATAATTTGTATAAGCAGTAGAATTAACTTGCAGCAGGCATAGTCCTGAAGACAACGTAATTGGTATAAGCAGTAGAATTGACTTGCAGCAGGGATAGTCCTGAAGACAACATAATTTGTATAAGCAGTAGAATTGACTTGCAGCAGGGATAGTCCTGAAGACAACGTAATCTGTATGAGCAGTAGAATTGACTTGCAGCAGGGATAGTCCTGAAGACAACATAATTTGTATGAGCAGTAGAATTGACTTGCAGCAGGGATAGTCCTGAAGACAACGTAATTTGTATAAGCAGAAGAACTGACTTGCAGCAGGGATAGTCCTGAAGACCACATTATTTGTATAAGCAGTAGAATTGACTTGCAGCAGGGATTACGAGTCCTGAAAACAACGTAATTTGTATGAGTAGTAGCCTTGACTAATGCAGCAGAGATAGTCCTGAAGACAACATAATTTGTATAAGCAGTAGAATTAACTTGCAGCAGGCATAGTCCTGAAGACAACGTAATTGGTATAAGCAGTAGAATTGACTTGCAGCAGGGATAGTCCTGAAGACAACATAATTTGTATAAGCAGTAGAATTGACTTGCAGCAGGGATAGTCCTGAAGACAACGTAATTTGTATGAGCAGTAGAATTGACTTGCAGCAGGGATAGTCCTGAAGACAACATAATTTGTATGAGCAGTAGAATTGACTTGCAGCAGGGATAGTCCTGAAGACAACGTAATTTGTATAAGCAGAAGAACTGACTTGCAGCAGGGATAGTCCTGAAGACCACATTATTTGTATAAGCAGTAGAATTGACTTGCAGCAGGGATTACGAGTCCTGAAAACAACGTAATTTGTATGAGTAGTAGCCTTGACTAATGCAGCAGGGATAGTCCTGAAGACAACATAATTTGTATAAGCAGTAGAATTAACTTGCAGCAGGCATAGTCCTGAAGACAACGTAATTGGTATAAGCAGTAGCCTTGACTTGCAGCAGGGATAGTCCTGAAGATAACATAATTTGTATGAGCAGTAGAATTGACTTGCAGCAGCGATAGTCCTAAAACAACATAATTTGTATGAGTAGTAGCCTTGACTTGCAGCAGGGATAGTCCTGAAGACAACCTAATTTGTATGAGCAGTAGAACTGACTTGCAGCAGGGATAGTCCTGAAGAAAACATAATTTGTTTAAGCAGTAGAATTGACTTGCAGCAGGGATAGTCCTGAAGACAACATAATTTGTATGAGCATTAGCCTTGACTTGCAGCAGGGATAGTCCTGAAGACAATGTAATTGGTATGAGCAGTAGAATTGACTTGCAGTAGGGATAGTCCTGAAGACAACATAATTTTTATGAGCATAAGCCTTGACTTGCAGCAGGGATAGTCCTAAAGACAACATAATTTGTATAAGCAGTAGAATTGACTTGCAGCAGGGATAGTCCTGAAGACAACGCAATTTGTATAAGCAGTAAAACTGACTTGCAGCAGGGATAGTCCTGAAGACAACATAATTTGTATGAGCATTAGCCTTGACTTGCAGCAGGGATAGTCCTGAAGACAATGTAATTGGTATGAGCAGTAGAATTGACTTGCAGTAGGGATAGTCCTGAAGACAACATAATTTTTATGAGCATAAGCCTTGACTTGCAGCAGGGATAGTCCTAAAGACAACATAATTTGTATAAGCAGTAGAATTGACTTGCAGCAGGGATAGTCCTGAAGACAACGCAATTTGTATAAGCAGTAAAACTGACTTGCAGCAGGGATAGTCCTGAAGACAACGTAATTTGTATAAGCAGTAGAATTGACTTGCAGCAGGGATAGTCCTGAAGACAACATAATTTGTATGAGCAGTAGCCTTGAATGCAGCAGGGATAGTCCTGAAGACACATAATTTGTATAAGCAGTAGAAGTGACTTGGAGCAGGGATAGTCCTGAAGACAAAATAATTTGTATAACCAGTAAAATAGACTTGCAGCAGGGATAGTCCTGAAGACAACATAATTTAATAAGCAGTAGAATTGACTTGCAGCAGGGATAGTCCTGAAGACAACATAATTTGTATGAGCAGTAGCCTTGAATGCAGCAGGGATAGTCCTGGACACATAATTTGTATAAGCAGTAGAATTGACTTGTAGCAGGGATAGTCCTGAAGACAACATAAGTAGCAGTAGCCTTGACTTGCAGCAGGGATAGTCCTGAAGAAAACTTAATGAGCAGTAGAATTTGACTTGCAGCAGAAATAGCTTGTATGAGCACTTTTTCTTGTTACAGCTTTAATTGACCTGCAGCAAGGATAGTCCTGAAGACAATGTAACAAGGTAATGTAGGAGCAGTGGTTTTTGTTATAATTTTAATTGACCTGAAGTATCACAATGTATTGTGTGAGCAGTTGTTCTAGTGATAGCTTTAATTGACCTGCAGCAGGGATAGACAGTGACAAAATGTACTTTATGAACAGTTATTTCTTGCGATATTTTAAAATGAAGCATGCCAAGCTTTCAAATTAATAAAACTGTCTCTGAATAAGATATCTTCAAACAACATAAAAAAAAATGCTTGCAATTTCTAATATAAGAACATTTAACAAGTCTCAGTGGGGATCACAACATAAAATGCCAAAAAAATCTAATTAGTGTTTTAATGGAAGTTCAATAAGAACACTCAGACTTACTTAACTAGGTTCGATTCTTAAGGATGACGAGAGGTGTACAGTACTGATTCTACCCAGGAAAAGTGGAAAATGTGTTGAAAATGACGCAAAACACCATACAAACAAACAAATTAACCAGGTTCCCAGCAAGAGGATATAGGGAGGAAGGCAAGCAGGTTAATAATCCATCTGACAGGACATAGCAGGTCTGTGTAATACACGGTTTATTTTATTGCCAGAGCCTCAAGGCTCCGACTATATTTATCCCAGACTCAGAAAGCTGCTATGGGTGTTAGACTGTGTATTCGTCATTACCTGACTTTAAAAGGAGATAAATTAAAATCTCATAGTTTCAATAAATATAACATTCTTGAAAATTTATGCGAAAGTTGTAACAAATTTAGTTGTCACTGTTCTATTTCCGAAACTGACTCCCAAGATAATAATAATTCTCAGTGTGATATAAAAGCAATGAGTTTAAACAATGATAACTCAAATATATCTGCTAGTGGGAACAATGTTTTATCAAATGAGAGTATTAATCTTATAAATAATAATTTACAGACAAGTTCTCAAGAACAAACTATCATTTATAGCTCAACACATGTATAATGCTTCAACTGTTGATGGCAGAACACTTAATGACCAGTTATATAATGATTCAACTTTTGTTTGTAATTTGCAAGCTGATACTGTTTCAACAATTAATGAAAGTATACTTAATCACAATTTATATGATGAAACAACTTTTAATGATAATATGTCCAATTTGCATGCTGATATTGTGCATGACTCTTTATATAATAATATTACATTGTTAGAAGATAATATACGTAATGTAACCAATAATTCTTCCACATGTGCCCAAAATCTAATTGATTTAGGGTTAAATACAAAAGGGTTTAGAATTGGTCATATTAATATACAAAGTATTCAAAATAAAATTGATCAAATTGATATAATGTTAAATCATTCTAATAATGATGTTCATGTATTTGGACTTAGTGAAACTAAGTTAAAACATTTTCATGCTGACAGTGCTTTTCAGTTGGATAATTATCAACTTTTTAGAAAAGATAGATTTATTACAAATGAAAGAAAGGAAGAAGGGGTGGAATCATTGTGTATTGTAAGAATGAAATAAATTGTAAAAGAAGGTGTGATTTAGAAGTCAAGGAATTAGAGTGTGTATGGTTGGAAATATTTCCACAAAATGCTAAAAGTTTTCTTATTGGAAATATATACAGAAATCCAAATGAAGCAGTAATATGGAATGAAATTTTTGAAAATAGTCTTGAAAATATTTTAAAAGAGCAGAAAGAACTCTACCTTCTTGGGGACTTTAATAGAGACTTACTTAACTTACAAACCAAAACTGCATGGTTAGAATATATGGTACCTTTTGGCCTTTTTCAAAAAGTCAATGAAGCTACAAGGAAAACTTCAAATTCTGCGACTTTAATAGATCATATTTATTGTAATGTGCATGATAATGTAAAATCAATAGATGTTCCACAGCTAGGACTTAGCGACCACTTTCCTATCTTTCTAACACGTATGGCTAATAGCTCTCTACCCAAAACATCACATCACACAATCTCTTATAGGTCATTTAAACATTTCAATGAAGAAAAGTTTATAACTGATCTCCAATCTGCACCATGGGACACAATTAAAATATTTGAGGATATTGATGAAATTGTAGAAACATGGTACTCTATTTTCCTAGATATTGTTGATTCACATATACCTATCAAACAGCATAGGGTTAAAAATAAACAACAACCAAAATGGATTACATCTGAAATCATTGATGCAATCAAAACACGTGATAGATTTAAGTCTCTGAATATTGAGACAGAGTATAAGATCTGGAGAAATAAGGTCACTAATCTTTTAAAAGAGTCAAAAAAATCAAAATATGAAGCTTTTGTGTCTGAAAATCAAAACAAACCCAATACTGTGTGGAAAATGTTTAATGAACTTAATGTAAATAAACGAAAAAGTAGCAACAACATTTTAAACATAACAAGAGGTCAATGACCTTGAAGCTCTACCGATTGATTTTGATTTCAGGAAGTAGTCGCTACAGACTTGTTTTTTGAAAATCTATTTTTAACCTTGGCGGCCATCTTGAATTTCCGGCCAACCAGAAATTTTGCTAAGATCAATAAGACATTAAGAGCAACATTCCTGTGAAGTTTCATGAAAATCCGTCAGGTAGTTTCAAAGAAGTAGTCGCTACAAGTTTTCATTAAATAACTCTATGTAAACAAAGCAGCCATGTTTAAGGTCAAATCAAAACGATTTTCGACAAGGACCAACATCATGTCATACTGATCATTTTAGAAAAAGTCCCATATCAATATCTCTTATTGTTTTGAAGAAGTAGTCGCTACAAACTTATTTATTTTAAATCTATTTTTAGCTGTGGCGGCCATCTTGAATTTCCGGCCGACCTGAAATTTTTCTAGGATAAACTAGACATCAAGAGCAACATTCCTGTGAAGTTTCATGAACATCCGTCAAGTAGTTTCAGAGAAGTAGTCGCTACAAGTTTTTACTATATAACTCTATGTAACCAAAGATGGCCACTGGCAGCCATGTTTAACGTCGAATCAAAATAATTTTCCACAAGGATCTACATCATGTCATGCTGATCATTTTAGAAAAAGTCCCATATCAATATCACTTATAGTTTTCAAGAAGTAGTCGCTACAAACTTATTTTTTAAAAATCTATTTTTAGCTGTGACGGCCATCTTGAATTTCCGGCCGACCTGAAATTTTGATAGGATCAATTAGACATCAAGAGCAACATTCCTGTAAAGTTTCATGAAAATCCGCCAAGTAGTTTCAGAGGAGTAGTCGCTACAAGTTTTTAATATATAACTCTATGTAAACAAAGATGGCCGCTGGCAGCCATGTTTAACGTTGAATCAAAACGATTTTTAACTAGGATCAACATCATGTAATGCTGATCATTTTAGAAAAAGTCCCATATCAATATCACTTATAGTTTTCAAGAAGTAGTCGCTACAAACTTATTTTTTAAAAATCTATTTTTAGCTGTGACGGCCATTTTGAATTTCCGGCCAACCTGAAATTTTTCTAGGATCAATTAGACATCAAGAGCAACATTCATGTAAAGTTTCATGACAATCCGTTAAGTAGTTTCAGAGAAGAAGTCGCTACACGTTTTTACTATATAACTCTATGTAAACAAAGATGGCCGCTGGCAGCCATGTTTAACGTTGAATCAAAACGATTTTTGACTAGGATCAACATCATGTCATGCTGATCATTTTAGAAAAAGTCCCATATCAATATCACTTATAGTTTTCAAGAAGAAGTTGCTACAAACTTGTATTTTAAAACTCTATTTTTAGCTTTGGCGGCCATCTTGGATTTCACATCAACATGAATTTTTGCTAGGATCAACTAGACTTTATGGGCAACATTTCTGTAAAGTTTCATGAATATCCATCCAGTAGTTTCAGCTGTGAAGTCGCTACAAATAAAAGTTTACGGACAGACGGACAGACGGACGGACGGACGACGGACGCCGCACCACGGCATAAGCTCTGCTGATCTCTGATCAGTAGAGCTAAAAATTGGGGAAAATGACATTGAACATTCAAATGATATTGCAAATGAGTTTAACCAATTTTTTGTATCAGTGGCTTCAAAACTAAAAGAACCAGTTCAAAATCCTAACTTTGAAAAACTTAAAACTTTCTGTGAAGAGAAAATACCTGATAATTTACAATTTAATATTCCAGAAATTCCACTTGAGCAAGTATTAAAGTTTCTTGCAAATATTGATGTTACAAAATCTACTGGTTCTGATAATATTGGGCCACGTCTACTTAAATTGTCAGCTAATTATATAGCAGATAGCATTACATACATTTGCAACTTTAGCATAAAAACATCCATATTTCCAAATAAATGGAAAGAGGGTAAAGTTTATTGCATAAAAATGGGGCCAAAGATGATATCAACAATTACAGACCCATTTCTGTGCTACCAGTTATTTCAAAATTGTTAGAAAAGCATGTCCATGACTCTATGATGGATTATCTTACTTTTTTCAACTTACTTCACAAAACTCAATCTGGATTTAGACCTGGTCACTCCTGTGAAACCGCCTTGGTGAAAATGATAAGCAAGTGGCTAGAGGCTTTAAATAAAGGCTCTTTAATAGGTGTAGTAATGGTTGATTTTAGAAAAGCTTTTGATTTAATGGATCATAAGTTGCTTTTACAAAAGTTAAAAGTCTATAAACTTTCAGACTTATCTTTAGCATGGTTCAACTCATATTTGCATAACAGAAAACAAAAAGTGTCGCTAAACAATGTACTGTCAAACGATCAAACAGTGACAGATGGTGTGCCTCAAGGTTCGATTCTAGGCCCACTTTTGTTTCTTTTATTCATTAATGATTTACCACTGTACACAAATACTACGGAAACTGACTTATATGCGGATGACACCACATTATATCACATAAATAAAACATTATCATCCATTAAAAATAATCTACAAAATGCGCTTGATTCATTATCAATCTGGTGTAAATCAAATGGCATGTTAATAAATACTTCAAAAACAAAAGTTATGCTTATAACCACACATCAAAAACGCACCGTTTTGGATGTCAAAGAGATAAAATTGACTCTTAATGATGAAAATCTAAGCATGATTACTAACGATAAAATACTTGGTGTATTTATTGATAACAACATTACATGGAAAAATCACATTGATCATATATGTAAAAAAAATTCATCAAATGTTTGGCTTCTGTCCAGAATTAAGCAATACTTAAGTCTCAATCATAGGATTCAGTTTTATAAAGCTTACATTCAACCACACATAGATTATTGCAATGTTATATGGGGTGGAACCTGTCAGACAAGTTTAAATAGAATATTACGACTACAAAAAAGAGCTTGCAAAGTTATTCTTGATTATGAAGTTGAAAACTCATTAGAAAGCATGCAGGATTTGAAAATATTAACAGTGTTTGACAGAGTCTATCTTAGAAAAGCAAAGTTTATGTATAAAATATCAAAATGTAAAACTCCATCTTATGTCAATTAAATGTTCACATTAAGACAAGTTAATGAAAATACAACAATAACACGATCATGTTCTTCAAACAATTTCATAATACCAAAACCTAATAAAGAAATATTTAAACAAAGTTTAACATACTCAGGACCAATAATTTGGAATAATTTACCTACCAACATTAAAGACAGATCGTCAATAATGGCATTTCAAAGCAATTTAATTAAATTAATGAAAAATGTTTAAATTGTTTTTCTTTAATTATTGGATTATTGCAACTGTTTTTTTTTTTTAAACTTTATTTTTATTTTGTTTTAGCATATATTGTTAATCTGTATATATTGTTTTTTGCTAAATGTCACTGTCAATGAGAAATTCATGTGTGAATGTGATTGTGTGTGTAAGTCATAAGTCACCATATATTCTAAAATGATGATGATGAACTTGATTTAATTGGAAATGTACATCAGATATGTCATTTTATATTAAACATGTATTGTTGTTGAAAATGTTGTAAATAATAGAGGGCCATGTGGAAGATTAGTTTTAAACTAAATATGTTACCCTCCTTAAATAAAGTCGCTTATCTTATCTTATCTTATCTTATTTTACTGCTTATAAAATAACTGTATTTTAGTAAGAATACGGGGATGCAGTCAAATTGGTATACAGGCATTTTATGGGTATTCTACTACTTGAATTAGTAGTATCAATTTTAGGGATACAGTCTATAAATTATGGTTTGCACCTGCGCGTAGAACTGGTTCTAACTGGTTTTTACTATGTCTATAAATCTATTCTCAGCATATGAATACAGCTGGTTCCAAATTGTTATTGTCACTGATTATTGAACGGCAGTCTTGATTTTTTAAAAGCTTGTGGCGCCCTTTAGTTTTTCTACAAAACTTGCATTTTTTCAATAATTAATATTAATTATAAGAATAATATAAAGGAAATTGTGGTTGAATATTACTAACTGTTTGTGTGTACAGCTATATAATCATGTATCTCCTTTTGGTGCTGTCAGATTTTAAAATAAGCAACACCTCTTCAATCATTAAACAGAGTTGATGCGCATATTACTGGTTCTAACTGGTTTTTACTACGTCTATAAATCTGTTCTCAGCATACGAATACAGCTGGTTCCAAATCGGTATCATCACTGATTGTTGATTGATGTTAAACTTTATTAAAGGAACAATTTGTTAAAAGGCTCACGGCGCCTGTTAGTTTTTCTACAGAACTTTCATTTGTTCAATACTTAATATTAATCATAAGAATAACATTAAGAAAATCGTGTTTGAATACTAACTCTGTGTACAGCTAATTATGTATCTCTTTTCGGTGCTGTCCGATTTTAAAAATAAGCAAAATCTCTTCAATCATTAAACACTCGGAGTTGATAAAAGTTCAACAGAAACATCTTCTAAAGGTTGGAATAGGTCTGCTCCACTAGTACTTATTCCCATGAACTACTGATCAGATCTCAATAATAAAAAAAACATCTAACATTACACCCTTTCTTCTTATGTAAATTTACATTGCTAAAAACTGAGATTACCTTCACAGACGCTAATCTTTCAATCCAATTGCTTTTATATTATCATCATTAAATTGTCTTTTTGTTTATAACTATGATAATTTACCAATACTTCATAGTCTAACGAAGATATTTTCCCAATTCCTCACATTCTAATCATGAAACAACATTCTATTTAGTTATCCATTACACATACTATTTCAGATGTCTATCATATTCATATTATAACATTATACAACACAGATGCCAAAATTTAAAACATATTCATTTTGTCTCATGATGACTAGTTCTGTGCTCAAATCTTTCATGATATTAAAATGTGTTTTGATTGTTGACAATTACAAAGAAAAAAATTCTAACTTCTACACACTGTTTTTTATCACATTCATTCCCCTTACTGTTTTCTTATGTAACTGTTCTCACCAGCGTGTGATACTTTGTATCACTGTTTTCTTGTGGTCTTTCCACCACAATACCAAGGAAGGAGTGACATGTATGACAGATATAAAGGTTTACAGTTACCAACATAACCATGGCCTATATTACCAAGGGGAAATGACATCTATAAGTTTATAGCTAGTCCACCACATTACTAATGCAGGACTGATATATTAATTGCCCTATCTGCAAATGAATGAAATTAATGCAAGAAGCCCAAGGAGGCCTGAGGATAATCTGCTGATTAACATTGCTCTTATTTCCATTGAGAGGATTCGGGATGTACCTCTGTATTCTATCAACTGGATGCGAATTTACCAATCATTGTAATACACAACACTGTATCAGAGAAGAATATTTGTTTGGTTTTTCTATTTCTGTTTGTCTTCACCATAGTAGCCAGAAACTAAATTCATCAGAATTAGCGTCCATCACAACATTGCTGGACTAGAAAGGAAAATTGCAGGACACTGAACTTGGTGCGAGACATACCATCGAACAAATTGGTGAACGTCAATAGTTGTTTATTATAGTTTTTTGCGTCCACAAGATGAAACGTTCTTTTTCAAAAATCCAGGGAACGCTCTGGATGTAAGGCATGCATAATTTTGCTTATTGTAGATCCTTTTCCAGATCTTACTGAAACAAACCAGTATTATTTATTCTTTTTTTTACTAACCCCTATAGAAAAATGTGGGGTCGGTAAGATTTATAAGGGGCGAGGCAATAGCCGAGTCCCCCTATATATCTGACTGATCCCACATATTTCTGATTTAAACCCAATAACTGATTTATTGCATCGAGCACTTTAAGGAAAACACCGATATTTAACCCATTTTAATGAAGTGTTCACCGAGACGTTCGATCAATTTGACGTCATGGTGTTGACGTCACGACCGGTACAGTTTTAAAAACATTATTAAATTTACTTATTATAATGCTCGTTACTAATGCATTAAAGAACTATTTGCAAATGATTTAAACTCCGAATCGGAATTGTAGTCCATATTGTTTTAGTGATCCTCTATGAAACCTACTGACCTACTATAGAAAAATAGGGGGTTACCATGTGAACGCACTCAACCAGTGAGATGCCTAGGATTTTGTGTGAGTGTTCGTTGGCGGACGGACTATAAACCTTAGAATTACACACACACACAGAGGATTTTGTGTGAGGTGCAATAATAAATTATATTATGTGAAACCCCAAAACCATGGCCAGTAGAGCTAAAAAGAAGAGGAACCACCTGTCAGTGCAGAATCTCGTCATGTTGACAAATGATGCCGATGACATGTGTAAAGTTTCAATCCAAGAAAGAAGTTTTGTTTTTTTAGGTACAAACTTACATGTACAAACCAAAAAAAAAGTACATGTATAAAAAAAACACACCCTAATTTTGTTAAATAGAAGCACGAGTTATATATAGAACCTGGCTCTATGTTGTTGTCTAATGATGCCGAATACATGTGCGAAGTTTCAATCCATTATGTGAAGGCTTACACTTCATATACTCTAATCAACTTGGACACAACACAATGCAGACAAAGACAATCTGATCATCAATTTTTGTTAAAAAACAGATAAGCTAAAAACTGAAAGCAAGTTCAAGCTGTGTCACTCCAGGAAACAAGGCTTCCGAATACAGCACATTATACTATCTATTACCAGGTACTTTTTCATGCTGAATATTTTATAAAGGTCCGCATGCTAGGCCTGCTGGGAAATATGGAAATAGATAGACAGTACTAATGTTACTCAGGCATGGAAAAACTGGGGGAGAAGCAGACGACAATGCTAGAGATGTCAGAAAATCACCAGCAAGCAGGCCAGAAAACATACCAGATGGCAATGAAATGGTAGTTATTTCTGGCAGCAGGGGCGACCTGCTTTAGTTAATTGTAACCGCTGAGGTGTTTTATTGTTTCATATTAAAATTTGAACACAGGCATTAAGGTGAAAATAATTTTGACACACCCTCTAAAGACTGGAATGATAGAAGTTTCTATTTTCCCCACTTGGAGAAAATAATCTCAATTTCATAAATATATACAGTCGGTAATTTTATTTTTTATACATAAATAAAAAAAATAAAAATGTGTTTGTTTGTATGGTGTTTTACATAATTTTCAGCACATGTCAAAGTTTATTCTACTATACCCATATTGTAAGATGAAGCCTGTAATCTAAGATATATACTGGAATGGTTTTATTTGCGTTACATGGGAATGCGTGCAGATTGGTTGACGTTGTACAATGATGTAACGCGATTACCATTAGTAGAATTAGAAAGATTTTAATGATATTAGACTAGAAATGGAACATTATTTGCCATGATGTTTTGTGTATTATATCCATATTTACTGGTCTCAATCGAACTCCAAAAAATGTTGGTATATAATTAATACACCATAATTCTGCCTAAATAATTTCCATTTTTTTTAAATATTTTTTTTCACTTTGACAAGCTTTGACAAGCTGTCATGAAAATAAGGTCATCATCTAACAATAGAATATCTAGATCAGGGGCGTAGCTAGGTTGTAATTGATGTATTAGGCAGTCGAAGTGTCGGGTTGAGTGACGAAGCCTCTAAAAGTTAATGGGGTTTGGGGGCATGTGGGTTTAGGGGCATGCTCCCTCTGAAATTTGTTAAATTCTAGATGTTCCTAGATGGTATTTCATGCCTTTCTGTGTCTTAAACGTCTTGTTGAGATTCTCTGATATGTATATTTGATACAGTTTTAATATGGTAAAAACATTCATGACTGAACACAAGGGTGCATCTTTGTCGTGGAAGTTTTAATAATACTTTGTTTTTAATATAAAGTTTGTTTTCTTCTTCAATCTGAAATAGATTTTTTGAGGAAAAAAAATCAAAACAAATTGGCAGCTGACTTTCTGCCTTAAGGATGCTAGTCTCCTTTAGATGTCTAAGTGCTTTATTTATCTTATTTGTTCCAACAACCACTCTTCAAACAGATGCAATGCTCCACATAAATGTTACAACAGGCAGCAGATTCTGACACTCTCTCCACTTGTACCAGATATATATAGGCCCTAGTTTAACACCTCCAATATTTACCATTTCTACAAACTCTTACTGGCGGCGCTTGTTTTTTAAAAATCTATTTTTAGATTTTGCGGCCATCTTGGATTTCACATCAACATGAATTTTTACTAGGATCAATTAGACTTCATGGGCAACATTTCTGTAAAGTTTCAGGAAAATCCATTCAGGCCGCCTCTATTTCAGACGGTGTATTGGAAATGGTATGGGGTTTGTAAATTGGTATGGGTATTGACTGTGTTCCATGTAGCAGCGGATACCTGTTAGTTTTATAGAAATAAATAGCGACCCAGTCAAAAATGACTGGACTGGTGTAAAATTATATTTTTAATGCAAAGCGACCAGACCAGTCGGGAAGTACTTCGTGGTCGTAGGGTGCTAAAATAGTTCCTTGAAAAAATCCAAAGTTTCTAGTTTGCAAGTGTTTTTCCCTAGATTAGTTTTTATTTCATTGTTAAATCTAACCTGAGGTTAAAGTAGTATGTCTGTTGTTATGAAGTCTGTTGTTATGAATAGTAAGTATTTTACTGTGTTTGTCAGGATTATTTCTTTGGAGAGTATGAGCACAGAGGTTAGGTAGATGTGGTTTTGACAGATGTTTATTTCAAAATACGCATAGTGTGAATGAATGACGCGAAATGCTGAAAAACTGAATCGGGTGTTTTATTCCAGATATGGGACCGTTTGCTAGCCAAATGTGTTTAATACACAGAATAAAAATGTATTTAAGAGAACGAATGTTGTGGAACTTTTGACTGATCTCCAAATATAGCCTATATTGCATAATGTGCTCAATGGGCTGATTTTCACCGGTTCGACATCTTTTGGAGTGAATAACATTCGCACGAGTGAAAATATTAAAGTTTGATCACTTCGAGATGAAATAAAATCTGTTATTCACTCCAAAACAACAATTTTTCTTTTTGTTTTATGCTTTATAATCAGTGTACTGCAGAATTAATCAAAGTGTACTGCAGTATGCAGATTTGTTTGTTTTAATTTGACGACGTCATTGGCTTAGTATGATAAAGTTGCTGTTTTTAATTCCCCACAATTTCTTAGTTATTTCCAATCCAATGATATAACTTTTATAGCATTACTTTCTAAAACAAGTAGTTTTTGAAAAAAATGACCAACTGACATTTTTCACTGTAAATGACAACCAGTTTTAAAAACTATAGCTCATTTTCTTAGACCATTTACAGTCGAATGATATATATATTAAACAGTTATTTTCTCAACAAATAAAAAAATTAATTGTTTTTGACAGTGAAAAAAGTAGATCCGGCAGTGAAAAAATAAAACTCTATATTTCAAATGTATGAAATACCGCTTTTATTTCATTGCTGAAATCCCTATTTCACTGTTAAGCATAAAATAAAGTGTGACATCATGCCATTGCAAGGACAACATCTGGTGCAGGTAATCTGGAATGACAGTGGGGTATATATACACCTTAGTTTGATAGACCAGTGAAACTGACACATGACTACCAACAGACAAGATGTCGGATGACAGGGTGCTGTCTTTCGAGGCCTTGTCTATTTATTGTGCAACTAAGTTGAAAAATGGGCATAATTCTGTAAATCTATCATGTAAATATGTGTAAACTTTTCAATACGAAAGCTCTTAGCTATTGTTTGGGGCGCTTGTTTCAGCAGAAGGTTTTTATGCATTAGCTTGAGCAATTTAAATAAAAATTACATAAATTGTATATCATTAGACCTGGTATTTTTAGTGGTACCTTAGTTTTGAAAATCGGTTGAGAAATACATATATTTTATAGCCCAAATGATTTTTTGCTGGGGACCCAAATAAATTTCTTGTTGGTAGGACAACAGAAAATTAAGTAATTTCAAATAACTAAGTTAGCATTCATATTTTGCTACAAAACTTTCAGGGTGTCTTAATTTACGAATATCCAACAATTTAAAACCGTTTTGGGATACAAATTCTAAAAGAAATACCGTATTTTACCTTGTATAGTACGCAGTTTTTTGACCACTTTTACAGTTTCCGAAAGGGGGGTGCGTACAATATAAGGAAACAATAAAGATAACTTGCAGAAAATCGATGTCTGGGAAGAAAAACGACGACGAACAGACATTGAGACAGAAAATTGTGAATACCGATAATACACAATTTTTTCGTAATTTACTCGCTTCATATAACTAATTTATTGACTTAATTCGAATAAAGTGTATTATGATGCTTGTTTTTGTATAAATGTTTGCATGTTTGTTGTAAAACTTCAATAAATTGTGTGAAAAATCATCCCTCGATTTTGTTGTTTATATCGCGTGACGTAATATCACGTGACTTCCAGCTGTTTAGACTGGTACATACTGGGTACATGTAGTATTTTTACAGTTCTATTCTATTCTAATATTTATAGGATTTTATTTAATATTTTATAAAAAATTAATGAAGTTTTTGCTTTATTTTGAAATACATATATTTAGATGGCGTAGAAAGGCAGAATCACCCTACTTTGAAATGGCAATTATTCAATAATGCTTGTGAAAACATGCTTACCGGTACACATTTGATGATTGATAATTGGGTCAAACAAAATCGCACTTCGGCTGCAGTGTAGACACATTTTAAACACGGGGTAGAGTGGGTTATTCCATTTCTATAATCCTTTGAAGTTGCCGCGAGTAGCGGCTATATCTGAGGATGCACTTTGACACGCCGTGTGACCTTTACAAGATTTAGCCACGGGGTACAGGTAACTAATCACGCATTACACTTGTGCTACACTTAGGATAAGCACTGGTTCCCGTGAATACACAATGTTAGTATAATCGGCGTAATGGATTACGGTAACCAACGACTTTGTTGTGTTTTAGTAGATGTAATTATCGGATTACGGACAATTATCTGCAGCATTATAATTGGCTTTTTGATGAGATGATACAAGATAGGTACTCCCATGAAGATTGGCAATTAATGATTGAAGTAATTATATTTACTTTTGTACGCTAATTTTCTCGATCGTGATTTTTTTTTTTTTTTTTTTTTTTAACCTTTTATTTTCGTTGAATGGTTCATCTAGGAAAACTAATATTTTGATGCGTATTATACATGGAAACAACTTTTTTACCCCAATTTTGACCTCTGAGAAGGGGGTGCGTACTATACACGGGTGCGTATTATACAAGGTAAAATACAGTAATTTTTTTCATACAACAGAATTTTGCATAGAAAATACCCAATCAAAAACAGCTTTCGCGCATGAATTGTTTTTTGTTGAAAAGTAAGGTATTTTTATTTACCACTAAAAATGTCTGTTTCACATTACAACTTATATAGGTACTAGATTAATTTTGTCCGGAAAGTCCAAAAAACCTTTTGCTGAAACAAGCGCCCCAAACAATAGGTGTATTTGACTAATATGTGAAGTTACATTCCAATCTGTTCTTTGGTAACGGATGTATCGGCTTATATATAAACAGACGCTAACAAAATTTGCCTTGGTTACGAACAGATGTATCAGCTTATAAACAGATGCTAACAAAATTTGCCTAAGTTAAAAAAAGGTGGCATAACTGTGCAAAATTAGGTTATATGACCAAAGTCCGGCACATTATTTATCGATACATGTTATTTATTGATACATTTTATTTATTGGTACATGTTATTTATTGATACACATTATTTATTGATACATGTTATTTATTGATACACATTATTTATTGATACACGTTATTTATTGATACACGTTATTTATTAATCTATACACGTTATTTATTAATACACATTATTTATTGATACCGAATACATGTCTGAAGTTTTCATTCCAAACTGTCCCGTGGTTCAACAGATCAGCTTACAGACAGTTTTTCCAACACAGTTTGCTTAATTAAATAAACAAGAGTGTTCATTGGACACAAAATACGCTTGTCAAAAGTGGATAATTTGTAACTGTGATAAATGATAGCTAAGGCCATAATAAATTAATTGCTAGATTCTCATCCTTGCCCGCCCCCGTTTTTTTATGCCTTCCCGGTAATTTTTATTTCTTCAAAAAGATAAAAAAAATATAATTGAATTGAATAGAATGTTGTTTAACGGCTCATCAACACAGTATAGGTTATTTAGAGCCGCCCCAGAGAGAGGGGAAGGATACATAGGAATCCGGGAACCTGCCCTACTCTTATTATCGAATAGATTCCTATGGTTCTTTAACGTGCTCAGAGGATAGACCGATACACGGGACCGCCCGGTTTACGTCCCCATCCGACGGACGAGGCTAAGGGTAAGTGTCTTGCCCAAGAACACACCGACGGAACTCAGTGGCACCACGGATTAAAAAAATAAATAAAAATTAATAAAAAAAATTGCTGAAAGAATGAAACTCTATTAAACATGTGCTTTCAACCTTGGAAGTACTCAGTATGTTTTACTATGTTTGCCTTGTGCCAAGGCCATTTTTAAATTTGGATGAGAAACTAGCAATTAATTTATTATGGCCTAGGTGTAAAAATTGGCCAAAATGTTCTTTGTAACAGAGGTGTTAGTATCAGCGTTGTATCTTCTCAATGCAGACATCGCAAAAGATGGATTGACAATGCCGCGATTAAACTGGTTAGGACTGGTTTTCAAACTTGACCCGAGTTCCATCAAAATTGAAAAACAATTATTCAAGTTATTGAGTGGACATCATCTTCAATAATTAAAGGCACATAACTCCATTGTTACCGCAAACTTGACCTAGACATTATGCCCAGAAACATTTTTCCAAAGTTTAATAAAGATTGAACAACAAATACTCAAGTTATTGAGCAGACATCGTTAAAATTGTCAATTTTCAATAATTAAATGAATGAATGAATGAATGGTGTTTTACGGCACGTCGACACATAAACAGGTCATATTGCGCGCAAAAAAAATATAAAAAAAGAAGTATTAACTAAAAATTAATGTAAATATATAAAGATAAAACTATCAACAAAAAAAAAAGGGGATGATAAGGTGTAATATAAACTATGTATGTAAATCAATAAATGCCCGGCAACGGGTATATAAACAAGTACCGTATTTTACCTTGTATAGTACGCACCCGTGTATAGTACGCACCCCCTTCTCAGAGGTCAAAACTGGGGTAAAAAAGTTGTTTCCGTGTATAATACGCATCCAAAATATTAGTTTTCCTAGATGAACCATTCAACAAAAATAAAAGGTTAAAAAAAATAACTAAAAAAAATCACGATCGAGAAAATTAGCGTACAAAAGAAAATATAATTACTTCAATCATTAATTGCCAATCTTCAGGGGAGTACCTATCTTGTATCATCTGATCAAAGAGCCAATTATAATGCCGCAGATAATTGTCCGTAATCCGATAATTACATCTACTATAACGCAACAAAGTCGTTGGTTACCGTAATCCGTTACGCCGATTATACTAACATTGTGTATTCACGGGAACCAGAGTTTATCATAAGTGAATCAGACGTGTAACGCGTGATCAGTTACCTGTACCCCGTGGCTAAATCTGGTAAAGGTCACACGGCGTGTCAAAGTGCATCCTCAGAAATAGTCGATACTCGCGGCAACTTCAAAGGATTATAAAAATAGAATAACCCACTCTACCCGTGTTTATAATGTGTCTGTACTGCAGCCGAGGTGCGATATTGTTTGACCCAATTATCAATCATCAAATGTGTACCGGTAAGCATGTTTTCACAAGCATTATTGAATAATTGCCATTTCAAAGTAGGGTGATTTTGCCTTTCTACGCCGTCTAAAATATATGTATTTCAAAATAAAGCAAAAACTTCATAATTTTTTTATAAAATATTAAATAAAATCCTATAAATATTAGAATAGAATAGAACTGTAACAATACTCCATGTACCAGTCTAAAGTCTAAACAGCTGGAAGTCACGTGATATTACGTCACGCGATATAAACAACAAAATGGAAGGACGATTTTTCACACAATTTATTGAAGTTTTACAACAAACATGCAAACATTTATACAAAAACAAGCATCATAATACACTTTATTCATTTATAATTCGAATTAAGTCAATATATTACTTATATGAAGCGAGTAAATTACGAAAAAATTGTGTATTATCGGTATTCACAATTTTCTGTCTCGATGTCTGTTCGTCGTCAAGGTTTTTCTTCCCAGGGCCAAGTTCTTTTTATTGTTTCCTTATATTGTACGCACCCCCCTTTCGGAAACCGTAAAAGTGGTAAAAAAACTGCGTACTATACAAGGTAAAATACGGTAAATATATATAAGAACACATTGCAATGATTTATATAGTCTGATCTCTTTCAGGAAATCTAAAACAAGACTAAAATCTACAGTATCAAATAACTCTTTCATAGTATTAACATTGTAGTACCTTTGACGCATAGGATCAAAGTCTACACATTCCAATAAGATGTGTTTGACCGTTAACGGTGCAAAGCAGGGTATACATTCCGGTAATTGCTCACCTTGTAATAAATATGAATGAGTATAACGTGTATGCCCTATCCTGCACCGGGCTAGGACAACTTCCTCTCGACGAATGGGTCTACTAGAAGAACGCCATTCTCCGAGTAACGGTTTAATTGGATGGAGTTTATTGTTAACTGACAAATCCCAAGCGGCTTGCCAAGAGTTACGAATATATGTGTTAACTTGCTTGCCAAGAGTTACGAATATATGTGTTAATACAACTTTTAAAATCAGTATAAGGTAATTTGGTATTTGTTACATGTAAATCTAATGCTGCCTTAGCAGCACTATCAGCTCTATCATTACCAGGTATTCCTACATGGCTTGGAAGCCAGCAGAAAATAATAACATTATCAATTATAAGAGAATTGTACTTTTCTAAAAGTTGAAGCACAACTGGGTTATCATGTTTCATATTACCCAGTGCTTGAAGAGATGAAAGGGAATCCGAAAAGATTACAAAATGGTCATCATCAGATTCCTGAATATAATTTAAGGCAAGTTCAATTGCCTTAAGTTCAGCTGAAAAGATAGAGGCCTTATCAGGCAGGCGGCTCTTTATGCTGTGTTTGTGAACAACAGCTGCTGCAGCTAGCTTATCTCCATCTTTAGAGCCATCTGTGTAGATATGCTGAAAGTTACTGTATTTCGATTTAATTTCATTAAATTTGCTTTGAAAGACAGTAGGGTCTGTACTGGATTTGTTATTATTACAAAGATCAAAAATAATTGTTGGAGTTTCCAAAGTCCACGGTGGAATTTGTGGTACTTTGTACTTGGCAATCAAATTTAGGTCGATTTCAGTGTCTCTTAATTTTGGTTTAATACGAAGACCAAATGGTCGAATGGCCTTCGGTTTTCGATCAAAAAGAGGTTCACAACTAGGATTAGAAACATTATCGAAAGTTGGGTTTGAAGGGTTAGACTTTAATTTAATGGAGTATTGAAGAGCTAATTTGTCTCGTCTGTGAGACAGTGATGGTTCATTGGCTTCAACATATAGACTTTCGGCTGGTGATGTACGAAAGGCACCTAAGGCGAGTCGTAATCCTTGATTATGTATAGGGTCGAGCATCTGCAAGTACGACTTGCGAGTTGATCCATATACTATTGAGCCGTAGTCCAGCTTGGATCTGATAAGAGATCTGTAAAGTCGCAAGAGGACTTTTCGATCTGCTCCCCAATTAGTGTTTGCAACAACTTTAAGTAAGTTAAGAGCTTTAAGGCATTTGGCCTTCAAGTATTTAAGGTGTGGTATAAACGTTAATTTACGGTCGAAAATAAGACCAAGGAATTTTGTCTCATCCACTACTGGTATTGGTGACCCATCCAGTATTAGATGAGGGTTTTCATGATGTTTACGAAGTTGACAAAAGTGCATACAATTAGTTTTAGATTTAGAAAATTTAAAACCATTTTCATCAGACCAGGTCTGAAGTTTATTGAGACATTGTTGTAATTGTCTCTCGATAGTATTCATGTTTTTTGCACGATAACATATAACAAAGTCGTCAACATATAGCGAACAATCCACACCTGGATTGATGCATTTTACTATACTGTTAATCTTTATATTAAAAAGTGTGACAGATAGTATGCTGCCCTGTGGAACACCCATCTCCTGTTCATGAATATCAGAGAGGGTTGAACCCATTCGGACACAAAACTGTCTATCATCTAAGAATTTCTCTATAAAAATGGGTAATCGGCCTCTAAGACCAATGTCATGTAGATCATTCATAATACTGTACTTCCATGCAGTATCATAAGCTTTCTCCAAGTCAAAAAATACAGCGACTAAATGTTCTTTTTTTATGAAAGCTTCCCTAATAAACGATTCAAATCGTATGAGATTGTCTGTTGTGCCTCGTTGGCGCCGGAATCCACTTTGATACTTTGTTATCAGTTTGTTGGACTCCAGGTACCAAACGAGTCTCTCATTAATCATTCGTTCCATGGTTTTACATATATACAACTCGTTAAAGCGATTGGGCGATAATTTATTGGGTCCGTATGATCCTTTCCAGGTTTGGGGACTGGAATTAACGATTGCTTCCCGCCAAGAATCGGGGAAGATTCCCGTCACCCAAACCTTATTAAATATATCAAGAAGGGTAGAGAGACAGGATTCAGGTAAATGTTTTAGTAATTGATAATGGATATCATCAGGACCAGCTGATGTATCATGAGCCTTTTTAAGGGACTCTCGAAGTTCTTTGAGAGTGAATAGTTTATTGTATTTCTCCAAGTTTTTCGACTTGAAGTTCAGCTTCTTCTGTTCTTTTTGTTTCTTATTTTTCAGAAAATTTGGTTGACAATTTTCAGAAGAAGAATTTTTCGAAAAAGTTTCTGCCAAAGTGTTTGTAATATCTTTGACAGATGTTATATCTCCATTATCTGTTTTAAGATGATTTACAGAACTAGAATTACCTTTACCACTTATTTTCCGGACCATGTCCCATGTCTTCTTAAGAGATGAGCGAGAATTCATCCTAGAGACGTAAGATCTCCAGGATTTCCTCTTGCTATCCTTAATAGTACGACGGGCTTTCGCACGAAAAACTCTAAAGTTATCTAAATTTGTTTGAGTTGGCCGCAAGTTAAAATTATTTAATGCAGCTTTACGATCGCTGACTGCCTTTTTGCAGTCATCGTCGTACCATGGTTTATGTGGGCGTTTAGGACCTGCCGAGGTTTTTGGAATAGTTTGATCAGCTATATCGTGAAGAGTTTTGGTAAAAAGAGCAGTAGCGTCTTCGACATCCTCGAAAACGGAAGGCTTTAATTGTTCCTCGCAAAGAGATTGAAACGTAGTCCAATCAGCCTTGCGAAGTTTCCATCGTTGCGTTTTTTCGAGAAGTGGAGGGCCGATATTTTCAAGAAATATGGGGAAGTGGTCACTTCCACAGAGGTCGTCTCCAACACTCCACGAAAAATCCATCAAAAGCGTTGGATCGCATATTGTTAAATCAATGGAAGAATGAGAGCCTGTAGCAGGATGTAAGTAAGTATGTGATTTATTATTAAAAAGACACAAATTGTTTTTGGCTAAGAAATCCTCAATTTTCTTGCCTTTATCGTTTATATCTTTACAACCCCAGATGTAGTTGTGTGCATTGAAATCGCCCAAGAGTATAAAAGGTGATGGCAATTGTGCAACTAGGTGATTTAGATCTTTAGGGTCTAGTGAAGAACTAGGTGGTAAATATAAGGAACATATTGTTATGACTCTGTGCATAGTAACACTGACCGCAATAGCTTGCAAATTTGTTTTCAACGCAACAGGTCTGTGAGGAATGTTTCGATTAATGATTATCGAAACTCCACCAGTCGCCTTGTCCCCGGTATCACAAATATGATTGTATAGTGAGCATACATGTGATACTTTCAGGACCTCAATCTGGGAGTTTAGTGATTTTTTTAAGGGAGATTCATGCAAAAATCTGGGAGGTTTTTTCACGGACTATTTTTAGCGCGCGAGCAGTATTTCATACCCAAATTCCATAAACGAATACCTAAAAATACACTTTAAAACATGTTTCTTCATTTATGTCAGGGGAGATAACAAGAATGAATAAAAACAGTTTTTAAACAATATTTTATTTAATAACCAATGATAAACATGTTCGCTGTTCATTTTGCTGTTGTTTGGTTATGCTCAATAATCTACTTTAATACTTACAGACAGTGTCCCTTTAAAGTTTGTTGTTATGTTTTCGTACTTACAAAACATAAAAATATTGAGAAAGTAAGAGTTTAAAAAAAAAAAAAAAAAAAAAAACTTTTTTTTTTTTTTAACCCACCCACTCCACCAAATATTGGCCGCGATTTTTCAAAAATGGCCGTGCAAAAGACGGCTGCACGGTTGGCATTAACTTCCCCTCTGGATAATAACCGATAGTATGAATCAAATTGAGTTTGATGTACAATAGTACGAATCTGATTGAGTACGAAGTACGAAATTTCGTAGGAGTTGTCGTTCTTGAATTCATTCTATTTCTGCTTATCAGCGAGTATTGATTCGAGAAATAATGTGTTTTTAACTCGAAAAACACCCCATCTTGATTAAAAATGTTTGAGACCCTATTTTGATCGATTTATTTCAGATACCCACCCCTATTCCCCACAACTCAATTGCGTTTAATTAATCATACATACTCATCAAATTCACGTTGACAAAGTCTACTTTCGTTTTCGCTATTCACTTCAACAACCTTGTAAATAAATGACGCCGGCAATTTGTTTCAAGTCGTATCTAACCTGTTTAATTACATACATCATTAAAGACTTCATAAGTGTGCTGCTAATCCTTTGGTAAGATCAATTAAGGCAATAAACTGTTTGCAAATAACAGTTTCTCCCACTTTCCCCCAGGCTATTTATCCAGGTCAAATCTAGGTATGTCACGTGACGGTCTCGCGAATCACGAGACAATAACATCAAGTTGGCAGGTAATAGACCGATGATTTTCGAAAAATCGATTTTAGCAATTTTACGGGAGTTTTTCACACAATTCCGTGGGGCCGGGAGGAGGGTTAGAATTCCGTGAGATTTCATCTCACGCTGTGAGGTATCACATGTATGAGTGAGTATTGTTTAAAAGATACCTTATCACTTGTCTTCAAGAATGTTTCTTGAAGACAAAAGGCAATAGGGTTGTGTTCATTTAAAATTAAGCTGATTTCGTCATAATTTGGTTTCAAACCTCGACAATTCCATTGAATGATCTTATTAGTTTTACCCATTATTGAGCGTTAAGGCGACTTTTAATTTTATTTTTATTTTTGGCCTTAGATTTAGGAGAGGTCTTAGGAGACTCAAGCAGCGACATATCCACTGATGAATCCTCCTCCCTGGAAGAAGTCGGCTGAAGTGGCACCTCAACTAACTTTTCATGCGAGGATGGAAGTGGCCGTGCAGCTGCCGGCTCTGAAATGTCCATGAGCTGTTCGAATTTGTTATGCAGCTCAATAGGGCCGTTAGACACCTTTGGCTGCTCCTTGTGCTCCCTAGTTTGAGAAGCACTAGGCTTTCCAACTTCCTTAGTTGGAGCAGCACTAGGCTCAATAATTAAAGGGCCATAACTCCATTGTTAACTGGGTGATTTTCAATAATTAAAGAGCCATAACTCTGTTGTTACCAGGACAATTGGGCTGTTTTTCAAACTTAAGCGAGATATTATGCTGATTAACATTATTTCCAAGTTTCATAATGATTGGATAATATTTGTTTCATAGAGAGCAGACATCGCAAAACTTAACGGACGGACGGATGCACGCAAGCACGGACAATGCCACAACATAATATGTCCCGTCTTAGGACGGGCATATAAAAAAGGTTTCATTCCAATCTGTCCAGTGATTATGCAGAATGATATTAGGTTATTTACACATTTTGCCGAAATCAAAACAAGGCACATACCTGTGCCAAAATAATAATGTTGCAGAGTTATGCGACCTGCACATGGCATGCTATCTATTAATACAGAATACATGTCTGAAGTTTCATTCCAATCTATCATGTGGTCAAAAGGTTATTAGTTTACCTACTCATACTTAACACAATTTGACTGAGTATAAAAAGGGGGATAACTTGGCACGTGCCTAACAATAGTCTGAAGAATGGTTGGTGAATTCCTGGCCTGATATAAACGGGAGAAAAATGACATTCAGCCTAATTAAATGGCAAGGATCAATGAAAAAATTGCTACCAGTTAATCAATATTTAATGGCCGTTGTAGTCGTGCTAGATGGCAGGCTGTACATTGGTGGTCACAGTGGCAGCTATTAATACAAACTATAATTATATCAGGAAAGTAAACAAACTGAAATATACCCTGCTATTATGTACGCCAAGTACCAGTAAGTCAAAGAGGACTAGTAAGTTAAACAGAAAAGCAGAATTGCTGTAGTGAACATGTGTGGGCATACAGGCAAGTAAAAGAATGGAAGGAGGGGAGTAGGAATAAAGGAAGGAGGGGAGTAGGAATAAAGGAAGGAGGGGAGTAGGAATAAAGGAAGGAGGGGAGTAGGAATAAAGGAAGGAGGGGAGTAGGAATAAAGAATAAAGGAAGGAGGGGAGTAGGAATAAAGGAAGGAGGGGAGTAGGAATAAAGGAAGGAGGGGAGTAGGAATAAAGAATAAAGGAAGGAGGGGAGTAGGAATAAAGGAAGGAGGGGAGTAGGAATAAAGGAAGGAGGGGAGTAGGAATAAAGGAAGGAGGGGAGTAGGAATAAAGGAAGGAGGTAATTAAGGAACAAAGGAAGGATTCGGAAGGACAGAATGTTCAAAAACAACAAATGAAAGTTATCTTCAATTGGATATTCAGAGAAGATAGCAAGAAAAAGGGGAGGGTGCTACCATATCCACCCCTCAAATGATACCATATCCACCCATCAAATGATACCATATCTACCCCTCAAATCATACCATATCCACCCCTCAAATGATACCATATCCACCCCTCAAATGATACCATATCCACCCCTCAAATGACACCATGTCCATCCCTCAAATAAGAAACAGAGCGCTGTGGTCTAGTGGAGGAGCATTGAAGCCAGGATCGAGAAGTCGTGGGTTCGATCCCCGCCATGACCATATGTGTTGTGTCCCTAAGCAAGACACTTTATCTGCATTGCTTAGTGCTGGTTCTACCCAGGGAGACATCAGGATTAAAATAAGTAACAGTATAACTGCCCAGACAGATTATCATGTCCAATGAGTATATAAACTGTCATTTACCATATAATTTCAACATAAGATGTTTTTCTTATTTACAAAGAAACAAAAAACACAGGTAGATCTACTATGTTCTTTTCTCTTTTTTATTTTATTTTATAATATTTATTTATTTTCTGTTTTTCATCATTTTATTTGTCTCCAAGAAAAGGCAAAGAAATAATTTAATGCATATAATGTAAAATAAAATAGCGTGATATTTTACTTCTTCAAATGTGTGAACTACCAATTGGAAATGCTCACTGTCATAACAGTTAATTGCATCACGTAACGACTGACAAAGCTATTATTTTATTTTCTACGGAGGGAGGAAGGACTACAATCACGTAACTTCATACAATTTTTCAGTAGAATGAAATTACTGTCTGGGAAAATGAAGCTTTGAATTTGCTAGCTCAGTCTTTCATTCTTCCACAAAGGATTTAACAAATATCATATCACTTATTAAATGTCTGCATCTAAAATTAAACTCCTGTCAATTGTGCGCTGTTTTTCCCCCTCTGTTACAACTACAACAAAATAATTTCCCGCATTTTCCAATCATTAGATATGAAACATGAAAAACCTTGTCGGAGAAAGAACGCTACCATAAGTTTTCTTTTGAACATCTTTAGAGCTGATCTCGAAAATTGTATTATTGACTGATTGTGTCCCATTTATACTTTTTAGTATTCTGCTGGGAATAGAAATAGATCCAGGGAACATAAAGGTGATAAATGAGGTCAGTTTGCCAGTTTATTGATATCTTTAAGGACTTTCGGAAGCTTCTTGGATACATTCTCAAAATCAAATACATAAGTATTTTCAGTACTTGTTCATGTGTGTCTATGGATGACATTTCATTATCAGATACAGTGGTCCAAGCACGCAGCTATCAGTCATGTTAGGTTAATGGTTTTATCTCCAGGAATACAGACTCCTTGGGATTCTTTCATTAATTTGTGGCATGTGAAATTTGGTTAAAAACGGTTCCATAATTTTCGAGAGATTCCGAGAAGCTAACTTGAGCTTCGCTAAGATGAGCTAAAGTGCAACAATTTTAAAAACCTTTTAAACAATTTTATTGTCATGATCTTAATCATTTACTCGTTTGGTATTCTGGATTCTTCCAAGTCACTGAGTAATTGCTTTGAGGCTTTAATGCTTTTTTTAAATGTTATATTCAGATACACATGATCATCTTTGTTATACTGCCTATTATTGATTAACTTAACTATATTAGCCTTGTTTTAATAGAAACTCTACACACAATACGACACAAACTTGGCCAATATGAACTGGAAGTCGGCCAATATGAAAAAACAAGGCCAATATGAAGAAACTCGCCAATACGAGATTTAAGTGACGTCATTCACGTTAAGTAACGTCATTCACGCTCGCTTTTTGACATATAAATGAAATTAACGCTACTATAAATAAACGCAAAGTATGTCAAAATAATTTGATTAAAAACAAATTAAACTGTAATGGCTGTTAAATAATAAAATTGTCATTAATTAAGTGTTTTCATATTGTCCGAGTTGGGCCAATATGAAACCACTTAATTAATAACATCATATTAATGCCACCTGGTTTGTAAGATAAAACCTGTCGGGGATTTCTTTATTTACACCGTCACATTTTATTGGGATTACTGAGGTTTGGTGCACCCTAGAACCTGGTTTTAAACCCTCAGCACACTTGTTTTGCAACTGACCGTTCCAAGGCCCTAGCCCTATTGTCAACCCTTTTATGTTTGTGATTTCATACATTTGTGATGTTGTTGCTGATCCTTTAACTGTTGTGCATTTCTATGTGTGATTTTGGTCGACTGTGGTCCTTGAATGTTACATTTTCTGTTTGACTTTTATATCATTTCTAAAGCATCTTGTTAATTAGTAGATGGCTTGCTGCCTTGATTGGCTTGGCATCCCCATTCATTGTATGCACTTCTAGATCCCACAGATTATTTTTTGCCAAAAGAAATCAAAGAAATGATGAAATAGAATGGGAAGAAGCGTGCATTAGGCTGATTAGGAACAAGCGAGTGCCAAGTTGTCTAGACCATCGACAGCATTTCAATTCTCCTGAATCTATACACATCCTTATGGAGGAATTTGAATTGTTTGCAGAAAAGGTGCCAGTCTGAATACATTGTCAAAAGTCAACATTTCAATACTGGTTAACCTGTTTCTAATGCATTTTCAGTGTTTCTGACAGTTTTTCTCACAAATGTTTTCAAATAAAACAAAATTACGTCACATTTTTGACGGTTTAACATCACATGACTGGACTTGTGACGAGTTATGAACCATTTAAGAGTCACACATTTCTGAACGTCATGCAACCAATCGGATTGCATGATTTTTATCAAGTGAGTTAGAATATATATATAAAATTGTTTAAACTCTCAAAAAAGGAGTGTCAAAACATGCTTTAACTATAATGACAATATTTATTATATACAAAAACTTATATTTAACGAATGGCAAGTTCACTGATAGGGAAGTCAATCAAGAAAAAGTTTATGACAATATAATTTTGACCAAATCCAACCCGAAGTACCGATCCTGCCCAGGCCATAAACTTGAAAATTGTTCGAAACCATGCAATATTTGTTATTTTATACAGAATCTAATGAAATTACGTGAACATTTTTTTTCACAAAGATTTCTTGTTTTATATCATGTATTTGCAATGAATGGACTTGATGACATATACTGCAAAGAAGAAATCTCTAAATGAGGTAAAACATTTCGTTGTCGTATGCCAATGCTTCAATATCAACTAATTAATTTAATGACCACCTTTAAAGAAATATATCATAGCCCAAGTGCAGTGCGTATTTTTTCTAAAGTAATTAAACCAAAGTATTCCAAGCTTGTGCATTCCGTGTGATTTGGTGCATTGGTTTCATCAAATCAATGTTTGTTCAATTCTCAGTCAGAAAAAAAAAGAGTTGATAAAGCTCTCGAGTGCAGCCTTTATAGAATAACTGAGCATATAATAGAAGCACAAACACATAAGACGCGACAATATTGAACGCTGAAGCCGAAGGCTATAATGGACAAATATTAGTGCAGGAATAGCTTAATAATTTCCAGGTGATATTCAATATCAGTATTGCTTCGTTTAAAACGAGATATAATCATTATAACTAAATATCGTAAATACTTTTTTCGTTAATGGTAAATAACAAAAAGCATTAAATATTAATAGATATAATATATATAAGCACATGCAAAAGAATAATTAAAGAACTAAATACCCTCGGCAGCATTTTTGCTACAAACCGTTCTAAGGTGGAAATCCAATTGTCAATCCAGGCTTTTATGTTTGTGGTATGTTTTTTACTTCCATTTTTCCTTGTAATTCTTGTTTGTTTTGAATGCGTGTTTTTGGTTGGCTGTGTTCTGTGGATGTCTTTGTTAATAGCCGGTTATCCCCTTTCACATAAAAATTAATAGGACCAATATAAAATGTTCTAACACTGTTCTAGTAAATCTGATATAACAGAACCTTTAGCGTTATCGTTCCAGTTGTGTTTATGATGTAAATAAAGCATTCTTTGCTTAGGACTGAAATCACACTTTTTGAAAGTATATGACCAGGACTTTCACAGTTCATCTGAAAGTTCATTAAAATTTGTTTTACATTTTTCTTGAATATATTTTAAATACTTGTTGTATTTTCGTTAGTCATGATATTCCTCTGTGTATGACTCAAAGCATTTGCTGTCAATAAAACTGAAGAAGTTTTTTTTTGTAGAATAAATTTCTTCCGAGACCTAGGGTCCTGAAATATGATGTTTGCTATCGAAGTGAATCGAGGAAATAGATAACACGATGTTGAGACAACTATGTTACGTCATATGCTCCTCACAGTTCACAGTTGGACATCATTTTGATGTGACAATTAAATACAGGTAGGAAAAAAAAATAATAGTGGGAGATGGTTTCCTACGGAATTATTTTTCAGTAACAAATAGCACTTTTCCGTTTTTTAGAAATCTCGTTTAATCCCTAAAAATGCAATATATAATAACATAAAGTAAATTATATTTTAGTCAATTATCATTCTTTGCTAACTGGACTTACTCAGAGTGGGCGTGGACACAAAACAATTATTATATATCAATTATATATCAATCTGTGACTGGTGTCAAAATTGTTGTCGGCACAATGGCTGTTAACGGTCCCCAGAAGTCTCGGCGAGCACACACCATTGCTGACATTATACGAATCTTGATGAATCTCTTGCCTCTAACCATGTTAGATAGAATGGGAGATGGAGCCAAAGCCATTGTTTGTTTGTAATCTATAAACGTGGCAGAGTCTATATTTTGCAACACACAATTATATACATGCATTACCACATTAACTTGAATATGACACTGTTTACTTTATAAACACTGGGTTCAGACCTAAGTAAATATTGATTATAACTTGACAAAGACAGTATTTGCTCAGGTTCAGACCTAAACAAAGCCATGATAATTTGACAAAGATCAAGGCAAGTTGAACAAGACCATAGTAACTTGACAATGTCCGTAGCAATTTGGCAAAGACATAGAAAACCGACAATGGTCCAGGACATAGGCTATAGGTTATAATAGCGTAAATGAGTCTCCATTGCCCTTCCATAGTAAAGTTAGAATGTTGACAGCCTGTTAAAAACTCAAACCTCTAAACCTCGTTAGAATTCTGGGAAACTTACTTTATCATGCAAATAAACATGTCTGCTATTAAACATCAACAAGGAAATAGGGGGTTTATTACCTTCTAAGAAACATTTCTTCAGTTGTATACTAACACTGGGTCAAAGGTCAACACTATTTTTACCCCTTGCAATTCCATACCCTGTCTACTTTCACTTCTCAAATTTATACCAAAAAATGTCAAAAACATGATGAGCTAAATTTTCAAATATACACAACATGTCCAGAATACAGTTACAGCCAAAAAATAACAGGAAACTGCACTAAAAAAAGTTTTTAAAGAAAAAAAGATAAGCACTCTTTAATACAGAACTACTTGCGACTGCACCAGGCGGCCACATCCTGTTGATTTTGTGTAATTAGACCTATAAGGGATTATTTTGCATCATGTTTTTTAATTAAACTGGTCGATTCAACCCAACAACTTAATAAAAGAACATTTTGACTTGTTTCGCAATGTCGACTGACTTCGTCTTGAAATTATTGCGATTTACCTGCGTTTGACCATGCACTAAATCGAGTCGATTTTGTCGCGAAATTAAAAAATAATAAAAAAAGCAATATGTCAGCAACCGTTCAACATTTTCTCATCAAATCACCTCTGGTGGCTTTGTTTTGCATCCCTGAGTATGTATACCACATATTTTGCCATATATCTTTCACAAAAATTCCAAAAAAATTAAAAATATCACATTTTAGAGAAAATCAGAAAATATGAGGAAAAGTTGCCAAAAACACTCTAAACTAGAAATTGTTATTGTCCATGGAACAAAAACATATGGCTCCCCCACTCGCCCGAACAGACATAATTGACGACTCTAGGTCCAACTGTTCTTTATTGATCTGAGATCATTTTGATATTCAATATCCCTGTGACTGTATCTACTATCTGTATCAGTAAGGCCACATAAAAAAATATGTGTGGTTCAAGTAACCCGACCCACCCTATTTTTTTAAGGGGCCGACCCTAAAACTTTTTATGCAAAAATTAATAACAAAAAAAAAGAAAAATTAATCAATAAAAAAAAGAAAAAGAAAGAAAAAAAAAATTAAAAAATAATTTAAAAAAAAAAAGAAAAAAAAAGAAAAAGAAAATCAATAAATTAAAAAATATAAAATCAATAGGGGTCATCTACTGGTCATGACCAACCATCCATTTCAAGTTTGAGGACCCTAGGTCCAACCATTCTCTAGTTATTGATCGGACATCGTTTCACCACAACCTTGACCTTTGACCTAGTGACCCCAAAATCAATAGGGTCATCTACTGGTCATGACCAACCATCCTTCCAAGTTTGAGGACCCTAGGTCCAACAATTCTCTAGTTATTGATCGGACATCGTTTTGATAGTCAATGTCACCGCAACCTTGACCTTTGACCTTGTGACCCCAAAATCAATAGGGGTCATCTGCTGGTCATGACCAACCATCCTTCCAAGTTTGAGGACCCTAGGTCCAACAGTTCTATAGTTATTGATGGGACATCGTTTTGATAGTCAATGTCACCGCAACCTTGACCTTTGACCTAGTGACCCCCAAATCAATAGGGGTCATCTACTTGTCATGACCAACCATCCTTCCAAGTTTGAGGACCCTAGGTCCAACCGTTCTGTAGTTATTGATCGGACATCGTTTTGATAGTCAATGTCACCACGACCTTGACCTTTGACCTAGTGACCCCAAAATCAATAGGGGTCATCTACTTGTCATGACCAACCATCCTTTCAAGTTTGAGGACCCTAGGTCCAACCGTTCTTTAGTTATTGATCGGACATCGTTTGTGACACAGACAGACCTACAGCCTTGACCTTTGACCTAGTGACCCCCAAATCAATAGGGGTCATCTACTTGTCATGACCAACCATCCTTCCAAGTTTGAGGACCCTAGGTCCAACCGTTCTCTAGTTATTGATCGGACATCGTCTTGATAGTCAATGTCACCACGACCTTGACCTTTGACCTAGTGACCCCAAAACCAATAGGGGTCATCTACTTGTCATGACCAACCATCCTTCCAAGTTTGAGGACCCTAGGTCCAACCATTCTCTAGTTATTGATCGGACATCGTTTGTGACACAGACAGAGAAACAGACAGAGAAACAGACAGAGAAAGAAACAGACAGAAAGCACAAAATCAATATGGCTCCCCTACCACACTTTGTGTGGGGGAGCCATAAATAGTCTAAAAGTCTGAAAATGATATTTTGTTCTCTGTTTCTGAGTTCAACTCACCTATTCAAACAAAGTAAATGCCTAGAAAATCATTTTTTATGCAATTCTGAAAAATACATGATTTCTCCTTATAGGTTACAATAGCATAAATGAGTCTCCATTGCCCTTCCATAGTAAAGTTAGAATGTTGACAGCCTGTTAAAAACTCAAACCTCGTTAGAATTCTGGGAAACTTACTTTATCATGCAAATAAACATGTCTGCTATTAAACATCAACAAGGAAATAGGGGGTTTAATACCTTCTAAGAAACATTTCTTCAGTTGTATACTAACACCGGGTCAAAGGTCAACACTATTTTTACCCCTTGCAATTTCATACCCTGTCTACTTTCACTTCTCAAATTTATATCAAAAACTGTCAAAAACATGATGAGCTAAATTTTCAAATATACACAACATGTCCAGAATACAGTTACAGCCAAAAAATAACAGGAAACTGCACTAAAAAAAGATTTTAAAGAAAAAAAGATTAGCACTCTTTAATACAGAACTACTTTCGACTGCACCAGGCGACCACATCCTGTTGATTTAGTGTAATTAGACCTATATAATGACTAATTGAAAACCATACAGATAGCAGGGTCACCATCATGGTAACTTGACAAATACCAAAATAACTTAATTACGATGAATATGGTAAGCAGGCAATGAAATGACAATGGTAACTTGAAAATTACCATAGTAACTTGACAAAGACCATGGTCAGAAGTTGGCGACATAATGACAACCATGCAGACCAAGGTCATTAACAAGGCAAGTTGAAAAATATCACTTGTTTGTTTGAATGGTGTTTTACATAATTTTCAGCACATGTTAGGCCATATGACACTTTGTTTGTGGTAGCGACAGACCACCCAATTTTTCCTGGGTAGAACCAGTACTGTATACCTCCCGTCATTAGTCACAAATGACATTCTTACTTGACAAGTCGAGGTCCCAGTGGGATTCAAACCCACAGCGTGAGAGATGAGACAATTTTAAACACAGCGTTTTTACCATCAGGGCCACAGATGTGTTTGGTTACACGACAGACACACCACGGCAAAATCAATGGTCCATAACTAAATGCGTATCTCATGACCCCTTTAATAATTCTGCTTCGATTCAAAAATGCAAACCTTTCACAAGCTCTTCTGTTGGCAGTTCTTTCACAAGTCCTTCTATTGGCATTTCAATAATTATTAACTTTTTAATTGGTTGGCATTTTGATCTCGTTAACCAATATCAATTTTTAATTCCCATGATCATAAAGTCGTTGGTTCGATCCCCGCCATAACCACATGTGTTGTGTCCCTGAGCAAGACTGCATTTGCTAAGTACTGGTTCTACCCAGAAAGACGTCGAGAGTGATTGAAATAAGTTCAGAGAGCTTTCGTTACAATCGATGTAAAATAAATGTGTCTACAATAAATAATTAAGAATAAGATTCTCGAACCCCATCTAATGTCTGATTTACATTGCTTTCATAAGTAAAACAATCATTATAGCTTACTTCCAAACTATATAACCTTAGATTATACAGACAAAAGCTGCAATCTAAGTTGTCCTAATAGGAAAATTGACCATGATCAGTCAAACTAAGAGCTTTTATATGACACAGTCTGCAATAATAATAAGTAAGTATGATATATTATTCTGCAAAACGGGTTATAACAGTTATTATTGGCTCGTGTTTTATTTTTATTAAACATGAAATCATTATTATCGAAATTAAATGCTCTTTAAGGCATTTTGTCGATGACTGTGTATTGCATTTTTTTCAGAGAATCGGGGATGATAAAATGGAGGACAACACGTTGTGTCTTAAATATACTGAGGGAAAAAGATTTAGCAAGTTTTTTAGATGAAATAATGCTGTATACAAGGTATACTGACATTTTGGGACTTTACGGGTTCATTTATTTGTTACGTTAAAAGATGTTATTGATGTGTGTTTAATAAAATACTGTGTCTTTGGCAGTAGTTTCTTGATTTAACGACCAAAAATGTATTATTTCCAGGGTGCAACAAAAACTTGCTAAACTTTTTACTCCCTCAATATATAACAGAGCAGACGGCGAGGAAGGTTCACTTTAGTCCCATTAACGTGACCAATTATTCTTTAATTTGTGTTCAGATTTTATTATCAAATTAGTTAAGCCAGAAAAAGACGGGATGACTCTTTCCTAATGGTATTGCATGTGAGCGTCTGGTGGCATGTGACATAATGGGGGTAACTGATAATACAATGCTATTTCACGTGTGCTTCTGATGACAGGCACTGTAACGGACCTTCACACTGACACATATGCTGGCAAACCCGCTGTAATTGTGACTGAGTGTTAGTCTACATGTATGTATTAACATCATTTTGTATTTCCAGTCAAGGCACTCTGCACAACAAATAAGCTCTTAAACGGGCACTAAATCGGTCATTATAGTTCGTTCTAGAGATCTCAAAACACTTAATTCTTATTTGCCACCACGGACAGGTCCGCTTTTTGGCATTCTGTTTGACATGTTCATGCCAATTCATTTAATATTGATATTCCAACATTATTCAATGGTTGTTTTAATGATTTTTTTTTTTTAAATATAGACTGTTCTTTGTGTCTATATTAGTAAATTTATTGATATTTAAATTGAAATGAATTAGGTTTATGTGTATTCATCAATTTATTTACTTTCAGTTAAATGGATACATCCACATACTTGTGAGGCCTTTTTAATTTGGTTTACGGATTTTTTCTGGAAAAATTACGTTAGGAGGTCGAAATAAAAATAAAAATAGAAATACTCAGAGGGAGAAATTGAGAGAAAAAATTACAAGCAAAATGTTGACATTTTAAGTCAAAAGTGGGGAGAGAATCAAAAATCGAACATCACTTTTCGTAGATCCCTATCGAAATCCATGTTTAATAGCATACTTTAGATGACCGAGCATGTCTAACTTGAATGAATGACAACAAATGCAGGATACAACAAACGAATATATATATATATATTTTTTTTTTTTGAAAAGTACAATTTTATTTTTTTTCCAAAACGGGAAAATTAGACTCGGCGGATCCGTAAACCAAGTTATTAAAAAAAAAAGGCCTGAAGATGAGCAGTAAAAATGTTCAGTTTGTTCCATTATTCAGATAGTGTTTCTCATGTCCGCCCACCAACTGTATTACAGTAACTAATAAGACAAGCCGTGCTGTTTAAAAGGACACTTTATAATGCTTGAGACAACACTTAAACACAATCATAGGATACAAGCTGGAATTATAACGGTGCACTGTAACTTGCTTTATAATTATACAGACAGTTACAAAAGAGTTCTTCAGGAAGATCTAGAGAAATTGAAAATTTGGAAAATGTAGTTTGCAATCAATAAAATTAATGTAACATCCCCTATGTATCTCATGCAAAAAAAGATTTATATGACATCAACTTTTATAAATAGACAAGAACATGTTGGGAGAACATATATAGCCGATCTGATGCTGGTGAGTGATGCCAATTTTTTTGGAGCATTTAAAACAATCTATTAAATCATTTCAGAATTATTTTATCATAAAAATTTCGGATTTGAAGAACCTCATTACTCAATGTCAAGTAAAACCTCATTGAGTAGAATGTAACGCATTATAAATTAACTGGTTTCATTTGTCCAATTTTTATCGCTGAACCAATCAGAATGCTTCATTCATATTTTCATTTGGTTGTTTCAAGCATGACATCACTTTCTGGATTATGACATCACAACCTGGCATTATGACATCACGTCATGCCATTATGATGTGACTCAGTGTGTTCTGAGAACTGACTGAGCATTTAAATTGCTGTTAAGACAGTTTGTATTTCTCAGTGAGTAATGAGTTTCTTGAAACCAAGAATCATAAAATTCTAAATATAGAATAATTCTAAAATAATTTAATAGACTGTTTTAAATCAAATCAGCACTAAACTAAGAATCAATTCTAACAACTTTTAAAGGAATTATTTAGCTCTAATGTCAATGAAACAAACCATCTGTAACTATAAAGTAAATCATTTCCAGCACTGTACCCCAAAATTACCATCTGGGGGAGGTGGGGGAGCGGCAAAATGTTTGGAGGATTGAGAAACATTAGTGACTTGTCTCCCCCCCCCCCCCTCCCCCCCCCCCCCCCCCCCCCCCCCCCCCCCCCCCCCGATAAATGCCTCCAAAAAACTTTGTCCAACCATTTGGTTCACCCCTGTTTTTATTGTTGTCTCTCTATACGCAAAAAAAACAATGAGGAACATTAAACATTAAACATTAGTCTAGATCATCTGCGATGCTTGCTTGTTTTCAAGACAAACGTCTAGAACAGTCCTCCTGAACAAAACTTAGATTTTTGCCGAAACACTGCAGTATCGTTTCTGATTGGCTAAGACAGGAACACGTAATATCCAAGATATACAAAAAGGCAGAAAGACAATACATTTATTAATAAACAAAGAGGAAAACTTCATTATTATATCGACAAACTAAATGCGGATGGTCTGTAATACTTTAATAAATAAAAAAAAATAATTAAGTTACGTGCTTCCAGTTTCAAATTTGTTTCTCCACAAATGGTCAAGATATTTATATTTACAATCAAGCATCGAAGATGATCAAGACTATGAGGAACATCAGTGATTCTCCTCTGATAACTTTGTCCAAACAACTTTGTCCAACCATTTGGTTCACCTCAGTTTTTATTGTTGTCTCTCTATATCAGGGTGAATGTCAGTACCTAATCAGTCAGGGAACTTTTGCAAAACAAACCATCAAGTTAAATGGTGATGATGTTTCATCACATCATAATTAAATACGCGAACTCATTACCATGCTACAATTTCTATCTATTTCACGTCCCTGTGTTTATTGCCTGTTATTGTTTGTTGCCTGTTGGTATGTTGGTTTAAGTATAGATAGGGAACCCGTCGGTAGCTTTATAAATGAGAACCGGTCTACATACGGGTTGATTTTCAAGAAAAATGGCAGAAATCGGTGCAGAAGGTAAACATGTGTTACTGCATCACATCCTAAATTTTATCGAATTCTGTTTGATAAAGTTATAACATTTTCTATAAATGTATAGACGAAGAATTTAGCGTTGACTTGAATATATCAAAATATGCGTTTTGCAACAGAAATGATCAAGTTGACAAGTTAGTTCTTGTTTCAATCTGGGTGAAAAACCCTCACATTGAAAATTTGTATCAAACAATTCATTCTCAGTTCTGTGTACAGTACTGGTTCTACCCAGGAGAAGTGGGTGGTCTGCCTCCACCACAAAAAATCGAAAGTCATATATATATAACTTTAAATGTGTTGAAAATGACGTAAAACACCATACAAACAAACAAATATTTTTCCAACGAAATAAAAATAGCTCTTCCCAATTTTTATTTTTATTCTTTTTCCTCCTCTTACAGCAATTCTGTCTTGATGGTTCGTAAAACAAATAATCGAAAATAAAGACCTTATACTGTCAATGTGTTTGTTATATAAACATTACACCTAAATTAGAATATTGATTGTTTGCCCTCTACCTACCGACCCGGATTTTTAGCCCCGACCCAAAATATTTTATTGCGTTTCCAAAAAATTATTTTTTCTTCGATGACGATAAATGAGTTCGATTTCGGTAATTACAGTCTTTTGTGATCATGGAACGATCTGTTGATTATTGCAACAGAACATGTAGATGACATAACGATATCTTCGACAGTTTCGAAAAAAATGCACAAGTTTCAGCGTCGGCGAAACCAAACGGAATTGACAGCTACTACACCGATGCTTATTTAGTGCCAACAAAATCTGATAAAAATCTTAAATATGTGAATGTAACCATAAAGAATGGCACTGCAACAGAGTCTCCGCAGAAAACACAGAAAATTACAATTACAAACTCACAACATACATTGTAGAATAGACACATGTTAAAATATATCATTTTAAAAAACATGCAAGAAAAAAAAAGAGTTTTATCAAAGAAAAGAAAATACCAACCTACCAACCTACCCAGTGATTTTTTCCTGGGTAAATAAAGGACAAACAAAATTTAAATTTAGGCCTTACCTTTACTATAAAATGACCATCTGGCCCTGTTTTGCTACCTATCAGTGGCATGCATAGGTGCAATACAATAGGGCGCATTTAGGCAAAAGTGCAGTTTTTGTGATATGAAATTGAAAATATTAATTTGGCCTAATTTGTAAAGTAATATTATATTTTATTGCAAGAGACCTACTGACTGATAGATTGATTGAATGGTTGGTTGATTGATGCCTACATCTTATGTATAATAGTTCTTATATGGAGTTTTTGTATTTTGGGCGGGGAAAAAAATTACCTTAAATTCTTGCGATTCCTTAATTGATATCTTGCAGCGGGTAATATCCCCGAGCCTTGGCTTGCCCATCTCTGCCAGCATCTCGTCCTCATTACTGTTGACAACTGCTCCAGAGTCTGCATCTGGGGACTTGCCTTTACCTGGTAAAATATACAAGTCAGCAAGCATATAATACATGTTGTGATACAGTACCGCTGAAAGGTTATATATAAGCAGATCGAATTCATCGGGAATTGGAACAATGATTATTACAGAATTACTAATTTTGCATGGTTATTATTTGTATGGCTTTGACATAAAGCTAAAATATTAGTTCTGCTCTAGCTTTTTATTCATAAGGAATTTAAAGACAAATGAAAAGATGGGGCCTGTGGACGCTCTACTGGCTAAAGATAAAGCTTTATGTATAAGGGGCCATAACTGACAAAAAATTTCAATCGGAACATGGCAATGGCATACGCAACTAGGCTTGCCTGCCAAGATTCTTTGAAATCCAGCCAGTGGACAAAGTTTGTGTATTAAAAACTTAAAAGGGTAATAAATGTGCCAAAAATCATTCAACCAGAACACGGCATTTATAGACACAACTAGGCCTGCCAAGATTGGTTGAAACACGGCCAGGATTTCTGAAGAGACTAGTCTGGAAAAAGTTTGTGTATTAAAACCTTTAAAGGGCCATAACTCTGCCAAAAATCTGTCAATCAGAACTTAACGATGACATGCCAAACTGGGCTTGGTACTGATTATCCCTTCAAAGTTTCGTTGAAATCCGGCCAGGGGTTCAGGAGAACTAGTCAGGACGAAGTTTGTGTATTAAAACCTTTAATGGGCCATAACTCCGCCAAAATAATTCAATCGGAACAAAGCGACGATATGCACAACTAGACATGAAACTGATCATCCTAAAAAGTTTCATTTAAAACCAGCCAGGGGTTCAAGAGGACTAGAACTAGTCCAGACAAAGTTTGTGTATTAAAACCTTTAAAGGGCCATAACTCCGCCAAAATAATTCAACCGGATCATGGTGACGATATGTACAACTAGGCTTGGTACTGATCATCCCTGTAAAGTTACATTTAAATCTGGCCAAATGATGGCCCTTTCGTCATAACGAGGCAAAATACAGCATTTTTAACTAAATCAAGATAGTAACAATCTGATAAAGTTGGGTAAAAATCGAATGAACAATGAAGGCCCTATCATCTTAATGAGGCAAAATATAGTATTTTTAACTAAATCAAGGGCCATAAATGTTTGAGCTTTCCTTGATATTAACAATCTGATACAGTTAGTTAAAGAAGGTTAAAAAATGAAAGGCCAATCATCTTAATGAAGCAAAATATAGCATTTGCAACTAAATCAAGGGCCATAACTCTGCTGTTACTGGTCCGATCTGGCTGGTTTTCGAACTTTTCTGAGCTTTCATTGATATTAACAATCTGGCAAAGCTTGGTAAAGATCGGAAGAAAAAGAATTCTCTGTCGTCTTAACGAGGCAAAATATAGCATTTTTAACTAAATCAAGGGCCATAACTCCGCTGTCACTGGTCCGATCTGGCTGGTTTTTGAAATTTTCCGAGCTTTTATTGATATTAACAATCTGGTCAAGTTTGGTAAAGATGGGATGAAAAATGAAGGCCCTATCATCTTAACGAGGTAAAAGTTAACAGACGACAGACGACAAACGACGGACAACTCGCCATCCCATAAAAATGACTCGGACATAATCCTGTAGTTCTCTGCCACAACTCTTACATTCATGGACAATAACTGTATTGTATAACATGTAACATCTGTCTCCTTAATAACAGTATCATAAATATTGAGATGGGGAAGTCTATCTCACAGACTGAAGAAGAGGGGATCGATCTCATGACCCCTGGATAACCAGGCAAGCATGTTACCGATTACACAGTCCACCCATGGACAAGATTTTATTTCTATATGTATCTTGTCTCAAATATCAACACACACATTTTACTTGGGTTTCAAAGCCTTCTAAATATTTTAGGACAAAACAAGGAAAATAAGTCTTACGATTTATAATATTTAGACTGTACGAACATTGCTAGTAGTTGTTCTTATTTAATAATGTCACTTTTAGGTTTTGTATTTCAGTTTCATGTTAAATATTGCTTCATCAAAAAGAATCAATCACTCAAAACCTAATCAGCCCAGAGAATTCTGTGGTGGGCAGGAGAATTCTGTGGTGGGCGAACAATTTCTGCATAAAAATAAAATAAAAATAATAACATCTTAATCCTCATGGGAGGCAGGAAGTTGATTAATTTTCTGTGTTTCATGTGTTGTTATTCAGTGAGATAAGGCGAACAATTTCTGCATAAAAATAAATAAAAATAACAAGATAAGGCATCAATACACAAGTACAGTACCAGCTATTCCCTGATAGAAGAAGAGCAATTAACTGAGGATGGTTGTTGATGGGGATGGCAATCTAGTGACCTTTACAGTTGAGCTTTGTCCAGGCCATAATGTGCTAGCTAGCTGTCAGAAGTTCACTTGCATAATATAGGTAACATGTTTTTTTAGAGGTCTTCTAACAAGAGCTGTCAAAGGACAGCGTAGCTCGACTATTCGAATTTTCAGAGAACATGGAATGATACACCCGGCATACCATTAGAAAAAAAAGAGGTGAAAACAAAGGGGCGAGCTGGATGTGTCAAGAAGGAAAACATTGGAATTTTCATTAATCAAGGGCCACAATTTGTGTGATGACACGGAGGTAATTTCATAATAACCCTTTCAAAGGATACATAATGCAAATTTCATATATAAGTTTTAAAATTTGAAGAAAATATGTTCAAAGTATATGTAAATGCATTTGATCTTTGACCCCTTTGTGACCTTGACCTTTCATCCAATGATCTTGAACTCAATAAAGTATGTAAGTCTGATGATGATTGGATAAAAAATGTTGAAATTTACATGTTAAGAAATGCGGACGTAAACATTAACCTGATGCCAAGAGCCTATCAACACATAAATGCAATTTGTGACCGTGAACTTTGACCTATAGACGCCATAAGATCTTTCGAACAGTTGAGTTAAAAATATCAAATTATTTGTAAAGTTTGATCCAGAAGCTGAGGTCCACAAAGTTGGAGAAGACTAGGGTCTACGCTGGTTGTATCCGTCTGTTAATGCCCAGTAAGTGTATATATGGTTAAAGGGTACGGATCTCAATGGTTTACAAGTTATGACCCAGGGGCTATTTCACCAGGGGTGGGGAAGGAATCCGGGGTCTTTGCTGGTTGGATGGTTGTATCCGTCGGTTCATGCCCAGTAAGTGTATAATTATATG
The DNA here is from genome assembly GCA_037043455.1 of Cyrtodaria siliqua. Lineage (NCBI taxonomy): Eukaryota > Metazoa > Mollusca > Bivalvia > Adapedonta > Hiatellidae > Cyrtodaria > Cyrtodaria siliqua. The sequence goes on along the minus strand of JAWPHD010002010.1, from coordinate 94,858 downwards.
GTTATATGGTGGGGATCTCAATGGTTTCCAAGAAATGACCGAGGGCCATGTCCCCAGGGGTAGGGAAGCAACCCAGTGTCTATGCTGGTTGGATGGTTGTATCTGTCTGTTCATGCCCAGTAAATGTATATACGGCTATAGGGTGGGGATCACAACGGTTACTAAGTTATGACTCAGCGAGCCCACCCACACCCTCATGTTTCACCTCTTGTGACCCCCGGGGCGGGTCCAATTCTGAGCCCAGCGTCACCATTTGAGCAAACTTGGTAGAGGACTACTAGACAATGCTACATACAAAATATTTAAGCTGTAGCCCTTCTTGTTTTTGGAGAAGAAGATTATGAAGCGTTTTTCCTATATTCTTGTATGTAAAAATGAAATGTTTGACCATTCAGGGGGCCATAATTTTGTCAAAATGAATGGAAAAGTTATGGGGATTGTTGGATAAGGTATAGAATTTGATGTGAAACATTAGTTAAACATTTTAATGCAATAACTCGAGTAGTTTTGAAGTTATACACCTACTGCACAAAAACTTTAGGGTAAAGACATGACAATCAAAGGGCCATAACTTTATCAAAATGAAAGGAAGAGTTATGGAGATTGTTGGATAAGGTGCAGAATTTGATTGGGAAACGTAAGTATAAAGTTTTAATGCAATAGCTTACTTAAATAAAATATAAATCTATTGCACAACAACTTTAAGGTGAAGCTGGGGACGCCAACACCGTGGTGAGTAGGATAGTTCTCACTATTCTTCGAATAGTTGAGCTAAAAATGAAGTGGGAATGCGCCTTATTTTTCGAAGGCACTCTTAAAATACCATTTAACCGATTTAGACTGCTTGGTTTGAGCGAATGCAAAGCATGCTTCTCATTATGTTCAACCGACCGGTAAAAACGAATGTTTCTGTTGCGAGCATGCGTATATTTGTCTTTAAAGAATGACAAATCATAGGGATACGACACTGGAAATAAAGCTTGTTCAAAAAGAACTTTCTTACGTGTAATTTTTATTTCTCAACCGATTTTGAAAAGTAAGGAGTTATTTTTTATTTACCACTTAAAATGTCTGTTTCACTGGTATAGAATTTATTTAGTTTGAAGTTGAGTTTGAAAAGTTCTTAAAACTTTTGGTTCAAACAAGCGCCCCGAACAATAATATATGAATTGAAACATTAAATTCCCTAAAATGGGTAACAAGCCCCTCATGTATTGCAATTGTTTTATAAACATTTTTACATCCAATGACAACATGTTTGTTATTCTCATAAGTGTGCAAATAATCTTGAAATAAATCTCAGTCTATGAGATACCACGCGCATTGTGCACATTTCGCGACCAAAAATATCTAAATGCAATTGCTGTGTTAATGATTGAAGTTAGTCAATAACAGACTGACTATTCTAAAACTCCAGATAATATTTTGATACATTTAATTGCCTAATAATGTACCCGACATTAAACAAACCCGCAAGCACTTGTTTGGGTAAACACAGACAGCCGTGGACATTACAAAGAACTCCATGCAAAAGGTGTAAACATGATCATAGAACTTGTTGAAGAAGCAATAAAAAAAGATTGGAAGGGTATAACATGAAACATGCCAAACAGTTATCCTAAATCTGCTGCATAATAAAGAACAGTTTCGCCGGAGATATTTTTTCTAGGTTCAATATAAGGTCATGTTATAAATCGGTATTCAGTATTTCTTGCATGTTGATGTTAAATGATGTGATTTTTAAGGTTTGTCAAAACTGGCGTCATTGATTTTCTTTGTTGTGACCTTTGGCGAGACACTTCCTCATTGGTCTAATAGGGATGAAAACCGGGCAGTCTGCATGGGGTACCAGAGTCTATTCGATCCTCTGAGCATGTTAAAGAATCATAGCTAGTAAGGGCATGGTTCTAAGTTTTCTATGCATCCGTTAGCGGCTCTAGAGAACGCAAGATAATGAGGGCCATTCATTCAATCATTCAAATCTAAAATGCTTGAATGTTCTTGGAATTTGTTAAACAGTCCAGACAACATGTTTGGTTGCATGGTTATTTAGAAGCGCTCACAGAGAAGAGTGAGTCAGGAAATGAAGGAATTAGATGTCATCGTATTCATTTACTTTTCTTTTTTTTTTATATAAAAATGAAGGGAGTGACCTCTATTACCAGTGAAAAACACAAAGTTGCCGATTTTAGTTTAAACCCGTACTTGCTTTAATTTATAAGCTTCATTGAAGAATTGTTAGAGCCAGAATTATATTATTTATGAAAATCTTCAGTCAATTTCCTCACCTATCCTCCGACTACATGTAATTTATTAACTTCATTAAAGCATTGTCAGAAGCGGAACTATATATGAAGAAAAAAAAGAATTCTTAGATGGAGATGGAATGATATTAATGAATGAAAATGCGATCTGTCTCGATGTTGTTTATGATTATGACTTTGTCGACTCCCTGTAAGTATTGTGCTGTAATTAACAGGAGATGGGTCTTTATGTCTTATTTAATATAAACATCGATCTTAGACTGACTATTAACAGGGGAAAATGTGGCAACTTCAATTGATCCAGTAACGAACGCTATGATTTATATTCCCACTGAGATATATTTTGTAGGTAAGTCTACTAACGCAATGGTTTGTACCCACTCACTGACCACTGGGAGTGTGTGTTGTTTATTAATGAGGGGTGAATACAAAATTATTTCAACTAAATAACAATGAAGAACGATACAATAGACTCATCCTGAGCCCTCAAATAATGATTATAGACACTTAAAAAGTGCTGCAAATCAGAAAAAGTCTATCAATTCATAGTACAAGACACTAAATGTATCTTTTATTACAGGAAAAAACCTGTAAAACATGGTAAGATCTACTTCATGTTGTTTTTTTAAAGTTCTAGTTCTTTTTCAATATATTGATGGATGACTTACTTCCCTTGGTTCACTCATAGCACCATGAATGTATTTTATTCTGTACGTTTAAGGACATGAATGGACAGTTTGACCTAATCGCTTCAGCTATTTGTGAGTCAGCTGATACGGTTGACGTCACTGGGTTCAACACACACTCAATGTTCTTATATACGGCATTTGTTTAAGAAAAAACGCTTTAATATTAAAGTATAATAATGGATCGCACTTAATATCCCGCTATGTAATCTTATGTTTCGTTTCGGCAAGGGACATACAATACACTATTACTTTCAGTTATTATTTGTCACGTATGTTTAAGTATTAAAAATAATTATATTTGCCATTTATAGTAATGTTAAAACAAGGAGGCTCATAATGATTATAGACACTTAAAAAGTGCTGCAAATCAGAAAAAGTCTATCAATTCATAGTACAAGACACTAAATGTATCTTTTATTACCAGTTATTATTTTTCACATTTGTTTAAGTATAACAAATAATTATATTTGCCAATTATAGCAATGTTTAAACAAGGAGGCTCATAATTAATATCATTTTGTTACCTTGTTTTTCGTTTCGGCAAAAGATAAATGCTATTATGATAATTATACCCTTTATATCTAACACCATGAATGAAACTTTTATATATATAGTGTGACACTATTAAAGCTTTATGATTTTATATTTATATAAAGAATGTTATGTATGCGGTTTATTATTGCATTTAACAACCTCTTAGTTATGTCACGATGGAGCCTACTTGTACCTTTTTTTACTTAATCTATGGTATTGAAAGTTTTACTTTACACCCTATCCTCTTTATCAAGCGACAGTCCCCTAAGGATTCAACCTATTGAAAAACAAATGACAACACGATATTGGCAATGGAATGATAAAAACTTTGGTACCAAACATGGCATATTCATTTTGTAATTTGTCATTTTAATTGTAAAAATACTTTATACAATTAAATCTAAACAAAACTCAGTGTCCACTTTCTTTTGCAACTGAGTATATAAATAAAGAAGAAAATAGTCTTCAGAAAACCTTAAAAATCCATTTCCGAGATTAATTTTTTTAAAAAATAAATTAACCCTTTTTTCACATAGTATTCTCTGGCATTGCCGAATAAATATCCTAATAGTGGAAGTTTAATTCAACGGAATGTATAGTCCCTTCACCTTTAACACAGTTTAATTCAACGGAATGTATAGTCCCTTCACCTTTAACACAGTTTAATTCAACGGAATGTATAGTCCCTTCACCTTTAACACAGTTTAATTCAGTGGTATGTATAGTCCCTTCACCTTTAACACAGTTTATAGGGCCTATGAAATATTCCAAAAAGAGCAGAAAATTTAATAATTGGTAGAGGAATCAAAAAACACCGAAAGTATAGAATAAAACATGGCATGAGGATTAATATGTGACAAAGAAAAGAGAATAAAGGTAAGTTATAGAAACATATATATATATATATAAATACTAGTATACTCTCTTCTATAATGTTTTTTATATAAGCCCTGCAGGTCTTCTTAACTTTTACATGTATTATATAAATAAATCTCTCTCTCTTAATTTTGTTGTGTTAAAGAATAATGACAAGGAAGCACAATTATTCAAAAAGAAGAAGAAGAAACTTCATGCAGTTAAAAAACTGGATAAAAATTGGGGGAAAATGGCACAAAAAGTGTTAACGATAATGTGGTTTTGGAGTACATGTACGAGGGCAAGGGGTACTCCTACGATACACGCGTATAATCATTATATACTGCAGAATGTAGCAATTATTGCATTCTATATATATATATGGCACATCAACCAGTTGAACAAGCACCGAAACAAACGAGTGATGAAGAATGCTGTAATAGTATTCTGGCAATGTGCTACAGCTGGTGCCAATTAGCCTCCCAACAATACTGATGCAATCTCACCTATATACTATGACAGTTTAGGGACTCTGCATGAAAAGAAGTTTATTAATAATTTGGTGTACCATTCATTATAAAAGACGTCATCATTCTGTATATCAAACAATCTGATACGAATGCATTTTTACGGTATATTGGATCGTGCTAATGAAGTTATTATAAACATATTATGCACACGTGTAGTTAATAATTATTACACAGTATGATATATTGCTGTTATTCACGTCTTGACGATGCCAACAATAGCCTAATTTCTACCATTCAAGACATATTTCCACCCATTTGTGCCCTCTACTATGCCAATTTCTTCATGCAGTTCTGCACAAAATCCCAGGCAATCCATGTGTTTCTGTCGGGGAATAATACTACAAACCAGTAACTATAGTAACTCAATTTAAAGAATAAGGTTGGCAGCCAAAGCTTATTCAAAATACAAAATATAAGTGTAAAACATGACTGATACCCCAACATAATATGTATACATTGTTTGAAGTCTTCGAATTTTGACAAGATTTTAAGACAATAATATTTCAAAAAACCTGATGTCATTATCGAACAAATACTTGTAAGAAAGCAAGATCCCATAACCTTATTTATTGCATACACATTTACAAGCTCCGTTTACTTTCAATGCAACTGGGAACGTCAATATTCGCTCATACTGACGTGTAGTAAAGTCATATTGGGTGTGTAATGTATACTCGTTTGTGATTGGTGCAATTTCCTGTTCATGTCAAAAAAAGTATATAACGTGATGTAAACAATGTTGATTTCATTGTGAAAATTCCCACTATGTAACAATAATATGTTTGTTTCAAATAAATGTAAATGTTACAATCTATTTTATTGTTCTAATTTAAAAATGTGTATGCAACAAAAAGGTTATTAGATTTATATTCGGCTATATGCACTCGTTTTTTCGCTCATAAATATTGCGTTCCTAAAGTCATGCAATATTAATACGTGAAAGAACTGGTGCATATATATCCCGATACAAATCTAATAACCTATAAATACGTATCTCTTGTCTACCTCGAAAAGAAAATAAACGCTGCAAAGCAACGGGTTATTTCCAGGCAGCTTATATTCACATTAATAAGTATTGCCAAAATACTCGATAGATCAGTCATGTTTCACATTTATTAAGCTGAAATAGGCAAGAAAAACACCGAACGTTATAACGGTGCCCCATTCAATAATACTTATCTGGTTTCCGGCGACGGATAATAACTTTTTCCTCTTTTCCCTCGTCTGTGCAAAGTGAGAATAATGTGATAATACGCTTCAGTAAAACTAAACTGTGAAAGTGGCGCTGTTTATATATCAATCACGATGCAACAGAAGACTTTCTGAGATAAAGCCCCCATAAAAAAAAAAGTGCCTTTGATTAGCCCTTTTTTTTTTTATATATATATATATATATATCTGGGACTATTTATTCGCCTGGTTTGTCCATCTGTCTGCATCTGTCTTGCTTATCTTTTATATCATGGACGTTTTGGAAGTTATAAAAGATCCTTCTAAAACCTTTGCTGGTTAATATTGACCAATAGATGGACGGACGGATGGATGGAAAATGGAAAGATTGAATTAATATATCATCAGACAAAAATAAATATATTAATTAGAAACTAAAACTATACATTTTAATAAACTTAAAATAATAAAAATATATCATTTATAGCTACTTACTTAAAGACACAACAAAATACGTCCACAACATAACAAATTAAAAAGTACAATAGAAAACACTGAATTTCACTTTCCACTGGTAACTGACATAGCAAACCAGTTTCACAAACAAAAACATAGAAAACATAGAACATTTATAAATCAACAAATTGAACAACACATATTCTATATGAATTTTTCCAAACCTTGACAGCTATACAAAACTATATTCTAAAAAGAGATTTTTTTTTAAATTTCTATTATAATTGAGGTTGAGGTTTAAGACAGATCTTAAGACTGGATTCTGTGGGTATACCTTAATGATTGCAGCGTTATCCTTTACATTAATTATTGCCCTTAATTAACAGAATGTATTTAAAGTGCAATTCTTCAATGCTAATTGCAACTGTGTAAAAATGTATAGCTTACTATTGCATAGTCTCTTTTAATTCTTAATAGAATGACATTTTTATTGTATAACATTTGTATTTACTAGAGCAAGTAATAGGTGGAGTCTGGTCTCAGCGAGCTGGTTTGAATAACCAACGAGCTGAGACAGACGTTGACTCTATCTTTTTTGTAGCACAATGTACTAATTAGTAACACTGTGACGTCAGAGTGACGTTCGTACTCTAAATTCCTCTATCTGGTAATTGTAGTACGGTATAGCCACGCCCCTTAGTTACCCAAAATTAAACGATTGAATGTTTTGCATTCATCAAAGGAAATGACATCGACCATGCTACAACATTAAATAAACAATGAATCTAGATCAAGTTTTAATGGAATGGACTTCCAACTCATAAAAATTGTTGTCAAAATTAATGACCATGATCATGTCGTCATTATTTACTCTACCTAATTAACACTGTGGATGACTGATGGAAGACATCATTCGGAGAAGCAACTTAAGACATGTCCATTAACAACACCAGCAAGTCATTTTTGCTTTCATTTCTTTAAAAACCCTTTAAGCATGTGTTAACTTGGCATTCCTGATGTTAACAAATGCAATAATATCTATTTTTATGGTGAAGATGTTTCAGTTTTTTGAAAATTACTTAAAATATCAAATTTCTTCTAACAATAACAAAACAACTCTTGAAATATTAATGCAGAATTAACTATACTCACAGCTGTCAAAGACAATATCTGAAGTAAAACTTATTGGACTGAAATCTTTCTTTGAATAATTCTGAAACTATGGGAAGTTTTCAAAGAAATCAATATCATGCAAACAATTGAATCAGTTGTATAAAATATTGGACAATAGTCATCATATATACTGGCAGCCAATTTAAACATTGCACCACCGTTTTGAATATACAAATACCCATACTGTTTCCCTACATTAAGTGGTTCTGCCTTAATTCCATGAAGCAAAGAGAAAGCTTATATTAGCAGGATTTTATAATGGATATTTCATGTTTAAAAAAAAATGTGATAACCTGTTAAAAAATACCTATTAAACAATATATAAAATGTTTAAGGTTATTTTCATACCCCAGCCAGCCCCATTTTTGTTCTTGGAGAACGAGTTTGATGGGGTATGAAAGTTAATACTTGGACCACGTAATGTAAGCACCACCTAATCTATTTGGATGTGCGAAGCAGTTCCCTGTAAACATTTCCAACACAGAAAATAATAGCACATGCATGACATTTATGAAAGTGCAAAATGAAACAAACAACAAAAAATAATCTTAGTATATGTAAAAAATCAATAAAGCCAAACACCTGTATTTAAAGCTATAGACTCTATACTTAAACTGCATGCCTTTTTATAGGTGTCTTTATTTGAAATTTACATCAGTTTTTGTGCACAATATGACCTATTTATGTGTCGACGTGCCGTAAAACACCATTCATTCATTCATTATTTGTAATTTCATGTCCAGCAGCTCATGGCGGAAAAGGGAATTTAAGCTACCGTATAATCCCTACAAAATGCCCATTCCTAATAACCTCCCCACTACCCCATTTTTCAGAAAAAGTTATTTTTGTTTCATTCACAATGGAACACACAGAACACTTGAAAACTGAAAATCCGATGCATTGAAAATCCGATGCATTCATCGACTGATTGACATGCAGACTTTGATTTTCTTGGTAAAGAAAATCATTAAATATAATGTCTGACTTAAAAGTTGAATTATGTATTTTTGGTCTCAAATAAACGCTCCCCTTTTCAAAAATGTTATGCCCCCGGGCGGCGTTTATTAGGGATTATACGGTATCAAATTTTAATGCAGGACATCTTGCTTTATAGACACTGAGTAGTGCAAATCATTACTTTATAAAGACTGAGTAGTGCTCATCATTACTTTATGTACACAGGCAGCACTACAATTTCCAGGAAATATGGTTTCCTCACTCCATATACCATGTTCTGATTTACAGTCTGGCATGCTATCCATTGAGCTATAGGAACTTCTTGATAATGTCATATATTTAGTACCATTTATTGAGATAAAAAAAAAACTTGACACATTTGACCTTTTGAAGATGTATCAATATATAGTACATCATGCAAACCCTACACTTTACTTGATTCACCGAGTCTGTGGGTATCGAGTGCCGTGCGGATGTATGCGACGTCGGTGTTTGGACTCCGAGTATCCACTTCGCGAAAGTAAGCCATTGTCAAGTCACTAGGAGTGGTCAAACACTAGGACTTACTCCACGCAGAATCCAATTAACCATGAGTGCACACCTGCGGTGATTTATTATTGGGAATAAAACAAAAAATCTGAAATTTTCGAACAACTTTTCAACTTGTCCGACACCGCTTTTGAAAAGGCAATCAATCGCCAGAAAAAGTACAAACAATGAAAAGCCGAGTGCAACTTTTCTGTGCAAAGTTGTAAGACTGAAAAATACAATGAATACATTTCGAAACAAATATGTATTTCAAAAAAACTCCCAAGTTTGTCTACACGAGGTATCATGGCGTAATTACGTCACTCGACGTGAAAGAGTAAAGTGTGGGGTTCGCATGAGCTGTACTGTACAATAACCTTGAGTGATGTAAAACTATATGATATCAAGCAAATTCAAACTCTCAATACAACTTTATCTCGTTTTTTCGTTCTGTATAGTTAATTAGTAAGTCTATGAGCGAGTGTGTACTATTTAATTTTAGAAATGCTACAAAGTATCAACACATATTGATGGCATAGTGGTTTCCTCAAGGTATTGAAGAGCAAATAAGACCAAGGTCTCTGGTTCAAATCTCGCTCTAGGCAACTCATTTTTTATGAAAATATTCGGAAGCTGCATAGCTATCGATGTAAGCTGTATGAAAGCCAGATAAAAATGTGATATTTTTGGCTAATCACAACAAAATGTTGGTCAAACTTAAACTACGTCACCCGTAACTCATTTATATACATTTACAGTATAGGTTCTGCAGCTTTAAGGTCCATATTTTGAAGCAATATGCACCATTTCGTGAACATTTATCAAATAATACGGCATACTCTCAAACTATATTACGCTAGTCAGGTATTCTGAGGCTATACTGCTAAGTCAGGTGAAAAATGCTGCCGAGCTATCAAATGTGGTGAGGCTGGTAATGTTGGAGACCAGCAGCATAAAAAGGTTGATATATGCCCTAGTAAATGAAGATGATAAGATTTTTTTCATAAACAATTCATCCATAAACATTCACTCCAATAAAAACTCATATATGAATTTGTATGTACGAGGTTTAACATCGCTTTTAACACTTTTTTGGTCATATCACAATGGTGGTGCTTGAAGCAGTGAGCTCAGCTGTGCTGACACACTAGAATACCACACCTTAGACACAAGACAGGATACCCCACCCAGTCGTATTATACTGACACTGGGCCTGCCAGTTGCTAAGAACTACCATTTATATACTGAATGTAAAGCAAGGGAGCTACTAGTACAATTTTAATGACAAGGCGAATGCTCTACTAAGTCATTCACCCATGAACACACAAAATGGAGATTTCCATCTATTTGGGTTCATGCCAAATTGAAGGTAACAATTTCCTCTGTAAATCAGGAATATAATAAAATGACTTTAATCAATAATTCAGATATCCAGTTTTTCTATAATATCAAAGTTCAAGGAAACTGAATAACATCAATAAACGTACACAATATAATACCATATATGGTCAGTTTGATTCCAAATTATGTTTTGTCAGGTGTATGATACATCAATATTGTAACTGGATACACATACCTGCCAGACAATTAAAGGCTAATAATTCACAACTGACAAACCTACTTAAAGCAATTTTATGTGAAGCTATTTTCTAAAAGGTGTGTTTCTGCAATCTGGAAAGGCGCCTCTGAGTGAACGAGTTGCCCACGTTGGTTAAAGTCACAAAAACACCTTTGTGTTGCATTTGATTCATATCTGTAGTTTTGTGGCTGACATTCCCAACAGCTTCAAGTTATGTTACATTTGTTCTTGCCTACTGCAGATAAGGCTGTCCAGTTTTACATGGCGGATGGAAAGTCTTATTTTTATGGGTAAAGATAAAAGTCAGGTGGGCACCAACATCTGGTATGTAGGAAAACATGCATCTTCACCGGATACCCATGAAAGATTCTTATAATGTTTATCTGTGGTTTTGTGACTGCCATTCCAAACAGCTTCAAATTGTGTTGTATTTGATGTATATCTGTGGTTTTGTGGCTGCTATTCCCAACAGCATCAAGCTGTTTTACATTGGATGTATATCTGTGGTTTTGTGGCTGCAATTCATATCTGTGGTTGTGTGGCTGCCATTCATATCTGTGGTTGTGTGGCTGCAATTCATAACTGTGGTTTTGTGGCTGCAATTCATATCTGTGGTTGTGTGGCTGTCATTCATATCTGTGGTTGTGTGGCTGCCATTCATATATCTGTGGTTGTGTGGCTGCCATTCATGTCTGTGGTTGTGTGGCTGCCATTCATATCTGTGGTTGTGTGGCTGCAATTCATATCTGTGGTTTTGTGGCTGCCATTCATATCTGTGGATTTGTGGCTGCCATTTATATCTGTGGTTGTGTGGCTGCCATTCATATCTGTGGTTGTGTGGCTGCCATTCATGTCTGTGGTTGTGGGCTGCCATTCATATCTGTGGTTGTATGACTGCAATTCATATCTGTGGTGTTGTGGCTGCCATTCATATCTGTGGATTTGTGGCTGCCATTCATATCTGTGGTTGTGTGGCTGCCATTCATATCTGTGGTTGTGTGGCTGCCATTCATATCTGTGGTTGTGTGGCTGCCATTCATAACTGTGGTTTTGTGGCTGCCATTCAAAAATGTGGTCGTTTGGCTGCCATTGATATCTGTGGTTTTGTGGCTGCCATTCATATCTGTGGTTTTATGGCTGCCATTAATATCTGTGGTTGTGTGGCTGACATTCATATCTGTGGTTTAGTGGCTGCAATTCATACTTCAAGTTGTGTTACATTGGATGTATATCTGTAGTTTTGTGGCTGCCATTCATAACTGGTTTTGTGGCTGCCATTCAAATATGTGGTCGTTTGGCTGCCATTGATATATGTGGTTTTGTGGCTGCCATTCATATCTGTGGTTTTATGGCTGCCATTAATATCTGTGGTTGTGTGGCTGACATTCATATCTGTGGTTTTGTGGCTGCCATTCATATCTGTGGTTTTGTGGATGCCATTCATATCTGTGGTTTTGTGGCTGCCATTCATATCTGTGGTTGTGTGGCTGAAATTCATATCTGTGGTTTAGTGGCTGCAATTCATACTTCAAGTTGTGTTACATTGGATGTATATCTGTAGTTTTGTGGCTGCCATTCATATCTGTGGTTTTGTGGCTGCCATTCATATCTGTGGTTTTGTGGCTTCCATTCATATATGTGGTTGTGTGGCTGACATTCATATCTGTGGTTTAGTGGCTGCAATTCATACTTCAAGTTGTGTTACATTGGTTGTATATCTGTAGTTTTGTGGCTGCAATTCATATCTGTGGTTTTGTGGCTGCCATTCATATCTGTGGTTTTGTGGCTGCCATTCATATCTGTGGTTTTGTGGCTGCCATTCATATATGTGGTTGTGTGGCTGACATTCATATCTGTGGTTTAGTGGCTGCAATTCATACTTCAAGTTGTGTTACATTGGTTGTATATCTGTATTTTTGTGGCTGCAATTCATATCTGTGGTTGTGTGGCTGCCATTCATATCTGTGGTTTTGTGGCTGCCATTCATATCTGTGGTTTTGTGGCTGTCATTCATATATGTGGTTGTGTGGCTGACATTCATATCTGTGGTTTAGTGGCTGCAATTCATACTTCAAGTTGTGTTACATTGGATGTATATCTGTGGATTTGTGGCTGCCATTCATATCTGTGGTTGTGTGGCTGACATTCATATCTGTGGTTTAGTGGCTGCAATTCATACTTCAAGTTGTGTTACATTGGATGTATATCTGTGGATTTGTGGCTGCCATTCATATATGTGGTTTTGTGGCTGCCATTCATATATGTGGTTGTGTGGCTGACATTCATATCTGTGGTTTAGTGGCTGCAATTCATACTTCAAGTTGTGTTACATTGGATGTATATCTGTGGATCTGTGGCTGCCATTCATATCTGTGGTTGTGTGGCTGCCATTCATATCTGTGGTTGTGTGGCTGCCATTCATATATGTAGTTTTGTGGCTGCCATTCCAAACAGTTTGCATTTTATCATTGTGTTAAGTTTCATTCCGGTCAAATTAGTATTTTTCAAATTATGCTCCGTGCAAAAAGTGGAACAGACAGATGGACGGACAATTAAGCAGTGACCATAATTATGCTTCGATATTTTTTTTTATTTTTTTTAACGAGGTGGAGAAGGAGTAGAAATACCTAGTAGTTAAATTTGGATCGATTCCCAAGAATCTGTATATCAAGTGCAAATCCTTTGTCTGGACAAAGTAATATTTCCATATAAACAGGATTGTCAAGAGTGAATTAATCTTTGCCTGCAAGTTAGCAGACCATATATAGAATAATTTCTTATATCAATACATTGTAACTGTAGGATGATTGACTGAGACTCAAATGTAAGACAATATAAATGCCAATCAGAATTGCTCCATTGGCCATTCAGGTGGAGACAGTGGTCTCCGTAATATTATCTGGAGAACTGAGACAGATTATAAATGTATGTCTCTACTATGTCATCAACTCATCCGTCAGATGGTGACGTATAACGAGTGGTCCATGTATCGGACTCTCTATCCTCCGAACTTATTAACCCTTAACCCGGGACATATATATAATGAACTGTTCTTTCTTTGAATTAAGAAGATTCCATTTATGTGACAAAGGGCTGATTTGGGGGAAATGACTGATTAGCATCCAGACATTGTAAACCCTGATCAGCCTGCAAGTAATCAGCCTGTGAGTTACTCGCATGCTGGTCTGGGTTTACAATGGACGCAAAAGCTATTATAGTCGTGCTTAGCGGGTTAAAGGTTTAAGAATATTGGAATGTATTTGTTAGTAACAAGAGCAGGTTCCCAGATGCCTATGTGTCCTTCCCTTCTCTCTGGAGCGGCTCTATATAACCTATAATGTGTTCATGAGTCGTAAAACAACATTCAATTCAATTCTATATCTCTGATACATGATCAGACAATCTTTATAAAAATGTCTTCTTTTTTTTTTAAATACGAGATATTTTTCATGTTCTGTTTGTACATGCATGTTTTATTTGACATATTAATGCCAGATATTGTACACTCCTATATATCTAAAAATCTCCAAAATCAAAAACAATTTCTTTATAAAGAGGATTATATTCTAGAATAGAAACGATCTTAGATATAGTATGTTTGCCCAAATATATCCCTATTGGATTGGCAATTAGTGTTTCCACTGGTTAACTGTGACATCAACAGTTTTATCAATCGATTCAGCCAGATTTACCTACCTAGTCCCCTCATCTAGGTAAATAACAAACATTCAAAGCAAATATTCATAACAGAAACAAATGATAAGTTACATGGTTTTCTACACCTGGGAAACCTGATTATATGGATTCATGAATGATACAGACAGACAGCATCATTTGTACCAGAGTAATGTTGCAAATTTAAGGTTGATGTTCCCTTTCGTGTAATCCCATTGAGATTGCATTTGAAAGAAATAACAAGAAATGCCACTTAAGTGACACATGCCCCAGAAGTGACCTTTGACCTCTAAGTGTGACCTTGACCTTGGAGCCACAGACCTGGATTTTGTGCGCGACACATCGTCTTGTTGTGGTGAGCACTTGTGCCAAGTTATTTGAAAATCCGTCCATGAATGTCAGAGTTATTAACCGGACACGAAAGCACTTCATTTTGACCTTTGACCTCTAAGTGTGACCTTGACCTTGCAGCCACGGGCCTGGATTTTGTGCAATTGTGCCCCGTTATTTGAAAATCCGTCCATTATTGTCAGAGTTACTTACCGTTCACAATTGTACGGACAAACGAACGGACGTCTGGTGCGACTACTATATGCCGTCCTTCGGGGGCATAAAATTAGGACTCAAATAATCTTGAATAATTTTAAATGAAACTTCCAGTTTAATATGTCTACACATTTTACCTAGGCAGTGATATCGTTGATAAATAAATACATACATAGTTGATACTAACTTTGTTAATATACACAGGACCTTGAGTGTGACATAAGCCAGTGGATCAATACTACCTTTATGAAGTTTGTATATATAATTAATTCAAGGGTAGCACTGTCTTGATAAAAGTGTAAACATATTACAATAAGGGCCATAACTCAGTGGAAAATTTTGGAACCGGAATGCAAATCTCCACCTGATATTGATACTTCCTAGCAAGTTTCGCTAAAGGAGTTTTTTTTTAGAGAAATAGCCCGGACAAGATTTTCATATTTTATATATATATATATATTAGAAATACAAAGGGCCATAACTCAGTCTAAAATTATCGAACCGGAGCATCATGACAGTATGCGTATGTCAACTCGATATTGATACTTCATAGCAAGTTTAGCGAAATTCTAAGAAGGAGTTATTGAGAAATAGTCAGGACAAGAATTGCATCTACGGACAGATATTAGAACTACAAAGGGCCATAACTCAGTGGAAAATTATCGGAACGTCATCATACAGTACAGCTCACGCGAAACCCACACTTTACTCTTTCACGGCGAGTGAGGAATTTGCAAATCGCATAATTACGCAGAGTTTCAATCATAAAACTATGCGGAGTCGGAAAAGCTTCTCGGCGTACTTACGCCACGAAAGTACGCCACGATACTCCGCGTAGACAAACTCGGAGTTCGCTGAGTCAAAACTGCACAGGTAAAAGATGCAACTTTTTCTAATTGCAGTCATTTTAATGCATAATTATTCAATAACTTGAACAAATCAAAGCAGAAGACTTTTGTTTTGTTTTGGAAAAGCGGACGTGGGAAAATTTGAATGCCCGGATTATGTATACTGGGTCACGACAGTTATATGGCGATTCCTATTACCGGCTTCGCGGCGAATGAACATACAATTCAATTAGTAATTATTATACTCTAAATTGTGATTATCTTTTTAATTGCAACAAATTTTACTATTCTGTTGTTTATTATTACATCGATGTGTTCTTTGGTCAGAAATAATCAGAAAAAATGGTAAAGAATTCCGGGTCATAAACCCGTTATTAGTGCCGTCTTGTTAAAAGATACATACACGGCCAAGGATTATGGGTTAAATGTCGGTAGGAAAACTGTGACTTTCGGACAACAAAAACGAACAAAACTTGTGATTAAATGCATTAAAAGTTTGAAATACATATTTGTTTCGAAATTTATTCATTGTATTTATCAGTCGTGTCAACTTTGCACATAAAAGATGCACTCAGCGTCTCATTGTTTGTACTTTTTCTGGTGATTGATTGCTTTTACAAGTGCGATATCGGACAAGTTGAAAAGTTGTAGGACAATTCAGAGTTTTTTCCAATAATAAATCACCACAGGTGTGAACTCATGGTTAATTAGATTCTACACGGAGTAACTCGGAGTGTGAGTGACTCGACAATGGCGTACTTTCGCCGCATGAATTCCCCGAGTACAAACACTGACACCGCGTAGATACGCGCGGAACTCTATACAACCAAACTCGGCGAATCGAGTAAAGTGTGGGTTTCGCGTGAGCTGTACTGTAGTATGCGCAAGTCCACTCGATATTGAAACTTCCGGGGAAAGTTTCACGAAATTCTAAGGAGGAGTTATTGAGAATTAGCCTGGGCAAGAATTGCGTCTACGGACAGACGGACGGACGGACGAGGTGATTCAAGTTTATCCACCCCACTTTGCGGTATAATTATTTGAGTTCTAAGTGTTTTCTTTTGTTAATGCTCTCAATGGGGTTCCACATAAACTTTAACTATTGTATTACAAATAACAGTTATACATAATGAGTACACATT
The DNA here is from genome assembly GCA_037043455.1 of Cyrtodaria siliqua. Taxonomy (NCBI): domain Eukaryota; kingdom Metazoa; phylum Mollusca; class Bivalvia; order Adapedonta; family Hiatellidae; genus Cyrtodaria; species Cyrtodaria siliqua. Next base: position 77,912 of record JAWPHD010002010.1, on the reverse strand, counting down.
ATTAAATTAAGAATGTGTTCGGCTTCAGTTTTTAGGTCCTGTTTTATCGTTTCATTAATTAACAAGATTTCGCAAATATATAGATCCGGCAAATGGCCAAAATAAAAAATATAAAGTTCTACAAACATGCATAAACACAATGTACAATGTTTATCAATCTGACTACAGTGCTTTCACAAACTCACAGACCGGAGTATAGAAAATTAAACACAATAAATCAAAATTTTCACGCATTCATCAAAGTCAAAACACCCAGAAAATGAACATGTCCATATCTAACTAAACACACATCACACTCGACAGTTCTAAATATTCAAATCTAAGGTTTGTCACCCAGCGATGTGTCTTCTGTCCTGTTTTCAAAAAGGATCGAAACTCTGCAGTTTTATTCCCTATTGTTTCGATCCTAATCTTGTTCATAACAGCAAGCTTGTCTTTATTTGCCTTCCCCTCTGGGACCCTCCACCCTCAAATTAATTACAACTGAAACTTTTTGACACTTTACGTACTTCAACATTAGAAATCCAGAATAAGAGTTTATATTTTGACCTTGAAAACAGCCATAACACAGATAAAAACATAAAAAAAGTGTCCTAAAATGACAATCTTCAAGATGACTTATTTGAATCTGAGCGATCTCAATAAGTAACTTTTTGACCTATTTTATCCTTATAAAAAAAAAAAGTGCTGTAATCACTCTTGAAAATGAGGTTTTCAGGAAAAATAAATTCAGATAAAGACTAATCAAATTACAGCATTCTTCTGGGTGATGGGCAAAAAAACAGATAACACATTGTATAGTCAGCAGATAAAACGAGCATGTAGGTCATATGACAACAGCAGGCCAATAAAAAAATACATGTTTTAGCAGCTATAGATCAACCTTTACAAAGACAGTAATCCCAATGTGTCAGCTTTGTTGTGTAATGCACAAAGTAATATTCAGCTTTTTTTCTTTCTGGCTATTCAAAGCAACAGTATTACGTGGTCCGAGTATCATCCAACCCCTTCTCAAAGGGGTATGAAATAAAACCTTAATTTTGGGTTTAAAAGCTTGCATATTGTAAAATTAAACAATTTAATACGCAATTTTAAACAGGTTATTGCATATTTTCAGTAAAAAATCTTTTTAAACATGTAAAAATATCCGTCATAAAATCCGGTTATCGCATATTTTCAGTAAAAAATCTTTTCAAACATGTCGAAATATCCGTCATAAAATCCTGCGAATATAAGCTTTTCCATCGCTTAATGGAATTAAGGCGGGACCATGTAATGCGGTATGATGTCTAAACTAATGATACCATAGTAAACACATGTTCGCTCCCAGGGATTGTAATAAAAAGATCAAGGTCAAGGTCACAATGGCCTTATTTTGGTATGCGACACACCGCTATCCCAAGATGTATTCAAATACCAAGTTTGGCATCACTAATTGTTATAGTATTGAAAATACGGTCCCGACAAGCATTTTCTATGACAGAGGTCACAGGTCAAGGTCACAGTGATATTATTTTGGTATGCAACACACCACTATCCCAAGATGTATCCACATCCCAAGTTTGGTATCTCTAAGTGTTATAGTATTGAAAATACGGTCCGGACAAGCATTTTCTATGACAGAGGTCACAGGTCAAGGTCACAATGACCTTATTTTGGTACGCGACATATCGCTATCCCAAGATGTATTCACATACCAAGTTTGGTATCTCTAAGTGTTATAGTATTGAAAAAACGGTCCGGAGAAGCATTTTCTATGATAAAGGTCACAGGTCAAGGTCACGGTGACCTTATTTTGGTACGTGACACACCGCTATCCCAAGATGTATCCACATAAGTTTGGTATCTCAAAGTCTTATAGTATTGAAAATATGGCCCGGACAAGCATTCGGAAGGACGGACGGAAGGACGGAGTGCAAACCTATAGTCCCCCAACAGAACCGGTGGGGGACAACATAACATTCCTGAAATAATGATTCTTTGAAGTCTATATGTTCAGTGTAGATCGCCCAGCAGTCAATATATAAATGCACATGGTGGCATTTTAAGCCCAGTCAGTATTCATAAGGATTCTTCATGTTTTTGTTTTTCACAGATACGGTACCATAAATAGGATAAAATAAGCTTGAAAGCAACGACAAAGTGCATCATCATTATACAGCAGTGTCAACGACAATAACTTTATTTATAAACTAAACAAAAATTAAACACCACAAAATAACTAAATAATACAAGGTACTCCCACTCCAGAAACTCTGCTAATACCACAGATACCGGTTTAAAAAAAAAAAAAAAGTCTTATATTCTATTACATACTGAAGGTCAGCATTGAGCAAATCCTAAAATATAGGCATGATCTCAAAACAACAGCTGCAATGTTAGTTTTTGAAGTCCCACAGAGCTGGCATATGCTGCAATCAACTCCGGAATAAATTATCTTTCCAATAACATAACTTTCATATGTCCACACCGCATAAGAAAAGCTCTGAAGCTCGAAAAACACAGAAAACGTACCTGTTTTTAAAAATCGACTCTAAGCCCGTCCGTATTATTCGCCTATACAGACCCCCGTAGACCGCCGTTTAGCCTTTGTAGAAGCTCCTGCGGACATAACAACTCATCGACACTATTCCTTACGCACAATAGGTCTTTATCCGTGCAATAAATAATGTCCAAGTACCTTTCCGACGATCCCAAGTTCACGTTTACAACGTTTTCAAAAATCTCAGTATCCCACGACGCCATTTGCATTGGGGATGCCGGAAGTTGACAGTAAACCATGACGTCATTACATTTTCAAATCGCTCCCACTTCATTGGTTCAATATTTAAACCAAATTTATTTAATCCAATGGGATAATTTAACAAGTATTTCTGCGGCTTTGCTATCAACTTCCGGCATTCTCAATTCAAATGGCGACGTGGGATACTGAGATTTTTGAAAACGTTGTAAACGTGTACTTGTGATCGTCGGAAAGGTACTTGGTCTTATTTATTGCACGGATAAAGACATATTGTGCGTAAGGAATAGTGTCGATGAGTTGTTATGTCCGCGGGAGCTTCTACAAAGGCTAAACGGCGGTCTACGGGGGTCTGTATAGGCGAATAATACGGACGGGCTTAAGAGTCGATTTTTAAAAACAGGTACGTTTTCTGTGTTTTTCGAGCACCAGAGCTTTTCTTATGTGGTGTGGACATATGAAAGTGTATGTTATTGGAAAGATAATTTATTCTGGAGTTGATTGCAGCATATGCCAGCTCTGTGGGACTTCAAAAACTAACAATGAAGCTGTTGTTTTGAGATCATGCCTATATTTTAGGATTTGCTCAATGCTGACCTTCAGTATGTAATAGAATATGACTTTTTTTTTCTTTTTTTTTTAAACCGGTATCTGTGGCTAATACTATGCAATAAATCTACTGTTCCAAATATTAGCTATTGAAGAACTGACACAAAATTTGCCTAAATTTGCAGACATTCAGCTTTTGCTGTTTGTACACAAAATAAATGTGCCCGGATTCTGAGATCCCTTGCTGTTTGTACACAAAATAAATGTGCCCGGATTCTGAGATCCCTTGCTGTTTGTACACAAAATAAATGTGCCCGGATTTCGAGATCCCTTCAAATGCACATCATCATTTACTAATACTGTAATATTTTTTATGTCAATTCTACAAAGCCAGTATCTGACAACATTGCTGGAAAAGGTCAACACATTTGAGCTTCTGTTGATCTCCATTTGAGCGGATATGCACCCCTAAACTTTGGCATGACAGGAATATGCATTAAGACAACCAATGTACACATGGAGCAGTAGATGGACCTATACGCAGTCATTCAAGGCCAATCTACAGTCATTCAAGGTCAATATAGTCATTCAAGGCCAATTGGCCAATGTAATGTATGCATGGTTAAGTCCCCACACCCAGCCCGTGTTATTTGCAGAAACAAGCGAGGCAATTAGAAGGGTACAATATCCCCAAATTCATGCTTACTCAAATGCATCTTGCTCATTAAAGGTCTTCATCAGGGTACCTGTGCCTTTCAAGTGCTGGCAGAAAACAGCGACTGATGTCTACAGACTTTGAAGCAACTATGCAACCATTTGTTTATTTTCAATGTAATAATGGAGCGTGAGTGTCAACATTAATTTCTGTTCGTGCCATAACTATTATCTGTATGAGTTATAGCGTGTCGTAAAACCCAATTTGCAATTCAACTCATCTATTGTTTGGGGTGCTTGTTTCAGCCAAAGTTGTTTTTGATTTTTCAGACAAAAATCATCTAGTACCTAATTAAGTTGTATATCAGTGAAACAGACATTTTTAGTGGTAAGTAAAAATACCTTACTTTTCAAAATTGGTCGAGAAATAAAATTTTCATGCGCTAAACCTGTTTTTGATGGGGCATTTTTAATGCAAAATTCTGCTGTATGAAAAATAAAAAAAATAAAAAAAAATATTTTAGAACTTTTATCCAAAAGTGCTTTTAAATTGTTGGATATTCGTAAATTAAAAGACATCCTGGAAGATTTATAGCAAAATATGAAGGCTAACTGAAGTTATTTGAAATTTCTTAATTTTTTGCCGTCACACCAACAAGGAATTTACATAGGAATAGCCCCATCAAAAAGCATTTGGGCTGTAAAATATGTATTTTTCAACCGATTTTCAAAAATAAGGTGTTTTTTATTTACCACTAAAAGTTCTCATGATATGCAATTGATGTACATATTATTTAAATTGCTCAAGCTACTGCAGAAAAACCTTTGGCTGAAACAAGCGCTCCAAACAATAGTCCACAATCACAAACTGGTCCGTGTGTACACTGGTGACTTAAGCATTAAAGCATGGTTTCTCACAGACTCGACTCACTCCACCAAAATACTTACACAACGAGCTCTCAGAATCAGAATCTTCGGCTGTAATTGACAAACATATAAACATTGACAAACAAACATGTTAGTATAGGCAGTTACATGTATTACTATTATAGTTCATGTGTTTGTCTTACAGGATAACATGTGCATCACATCTCACTGACAAATATAATTATTTGAAAGGCCTAATAAAAACTAATATAAATTCTCTTTCAGATTTTGGAGGGAACATTGGTTTTTTTATTTTATTTTTTTGTATTTGTGAAATTCAAATTCACTGCTTCGGTTATATAAATTTATAAAACTGATAAACTGATAACAACAAAAATGCTGTAAAATCAATAAGTATTACTTATGTAATAATAATTAAACAACATTTTTAAAAATGTTTCAAAAAATTCAAAGTTGTAATCGGGTCATTTCAGAGGGGTCAAAAAGAATGAAAATCTAAACAGTAGCTTCACTTGGCCCAAATTGGTAAAACACACTTCTGGCGTAAGTTATGAACCTTCCGAGACATGTCAGGAAGTTAATCATTATTTCCATCAATGTCTGCGAAAACAGCCCCAACAATGCAAGCATGTCCATGAAATGCAAAAATTCATGGTTTACCATGTTCAAAACATTTAGATTCACAAAGACAGCCATGGATAGTATGTTGAGCTGCCAAGAGATTCTAAAAACATTTTAGAACATGACATACAAACATGCATTCCAGCTATTTGCACATGAAATGGAAACAAACGTATTGGCAGCACCTTTGCAAGAAGCAAAAAATTGCCACATCGCATTAGTTTTGCTACATTGCCTATTATATACATTAACAACATGGAAGATTTCCCTTGTTATCAGTTACACGTATGCATAAGCAATACAATGCTGCCCCTTGTTATCAGTCCCTAGTATGCATACACAATAAGAGGTAATGTCCCTTGTTATCAGTCCCTAGAATGCATACACAATAAGAGGTAATGTCCCTTGTTATCAGTACCTAGTATGCATACACAATAAGAGGTAATGTCCCTTGTTATCAGTCCCTAGAATGCATACACAATAAGAGGTAATGTCCCTTGTTATCAGTCCCTAGAATGCATACACAATAAGAGGTAATGTCCCTTGTTATCAGTCCCTAGAATGCATACACAATAAGAGGTAATGTCCCTTGTTATCAGTACCTAGTATGCATACACAATAAGAGGTAATGTCCCTTGTTATCAGTTACACGTATGCATAAACAATATAATGCTGTCTCTTGTTATCAGTTACACGTATGCATACACAATAAGAGGTAATGTCCCTTGTTATCAGTCCCTAGTATGCATACACAATAAGAGGTAATGTCCCTTGTTATCAGTACCTAGTATGCATACACAATAAGAGGTAATGTCCCTGTTATCAGTTACACGTATGCATAAACAATATAATGCTGTCCCTTGTTATCAGTTACACGTATGCATAAACAATATAATGCTGTCCCTTGTTATCAGTCCCTAGAATGCATACACAATAAGAGGTAATGTCCCTTGTTATCAGTCCCTAGTATGCATACACAATAAGAGGTAATGTCCCTTGTTATCAGTACCTAGTATGCATACACAATAAGAGGTAATGTCCCTTGTTATCAGTTACAGGTATGCATACACAATAAGAGGTAATGTCCCTTGTTATCAGTACCTAGTATGCATACACAATAAGAGGTAATGTCCCTGTTATCAGTTACACGTATGCATAAACAATATAATGCTGTCCCTTGTTATCAGTTACACGTATGCATAAACAATATAATGCTGTCCCTTGTTATCAGTTACACGTATGCATAAACAATACAATGCTGTCCCTTGTTATCAGTCCCTAGTATGCATACACAATAAGAGGTAATGTCCCTTGTTATCAGTTACACGTATGCATACACAATAATAGGTAATGTCCCTTGTTATCAGTTACACGTATGCATAAACAATATAATGCTGTCCCTTGTTATCAGTTACACGTATGCATAAACAATATAATGCTGTCCCTTGTTATCAGTTACACGTATGCATAAACAATATAATGCTGTCCCTTGTTATCAGTCCCTAGTATGCATACACAATAAGAGTTAATGTCCCTTGTTATCAGGCGTAATTACACCATTGCGTTTGTGCTTCCGTGGTGTATAGTCAAATAGTGCTTAATAAAAAAGGTATTCCTGCCTTACTAGTGAAACAAAATGTACACTTTTGATTGCTTTTTTATAATTCATCCAAATGATGTAGTGGGAACATTTATTAGTGTTTGTTTGCGATATTTAATTATAGTTGACATGGACAGTAAAGCGAAAGTAGAAATGGGGTAAATCTATATGTAGAACGTGACGTCATTCAACAGATTGGCTTTTTCTTACATGATATATGACCCCCTGTTTTTATTGCATTTTTATATTGGCGGATGCTCGATCGTTTGATTGATATGTGTTTTAAAATTGTCTACTGATAACAAGGGACAGAAAAATGTGCATTTTTTGTCTCTTGATATACATTCGTCCTATATAAAACAAAGAAGGAAAATCAATGGTGCAATGTAACCTTATCAGTGCCAGGCATTGCCTAGTATACAGTAAAGCTCACGCGAAACCCACACTTTACTCTTTCACGCCGAGTGAGGAATGTACAAATCGCGTACTTATGCGGAGTTTGGATGATAAAACTACTCGGTGTGGGAATCAGCTACGCGAAAAGCTCTCGGCGTAATTACGCCACGATACTTCTCTTAGACGAAACTGCACACAGGTAAAACGTGCAACTTTTTCTAATTGCAGTTATTTTAATGCATAATTATTCAATAACTTTAGAAAAAATCGAAGCAGAAGACAATTTTACTTTTGTTTTGGAAAAGTTGATGTGGTAAAATTCGAATGCCAGGATTATGTATAATGGGTCATGACAGTCAGGGCTCGCACTGGGATGCGCAAATGGTGTCAAATGCGCATAAAAATGAAATATGGTGCAAGAAAAAACAAATTTGCGAAAGTGATTTGCGCAAAAGTATATATTATATACATCAAATCTCTTCTTTCCAACTGACAATTAAAAAAAAAGATGCTGGAAGGGATGACCACCCCCACTTCCACAGCCCACCTCGCTTCCACCGCAAAAATAACACCACTCCTTAAAAAAAGTCCTGGGGAAAGCTCTGTTAGTTACCTGAGCTTCCAATTCCTAAATGTTTCGAAATGTTATAACATGATTTTTACTATAGAACAATACATGTGACTGTAAAAGTTCTATCTGTAACCTCAGTTTGTTTTAGTTAGTAAACAGGGTTATAGTTAAGTATCTCCAATGATTTGATTTGAGGACCACATTAACTTGAAATTTCACGTAATGAGTTTGTGCCATAAAGAAAATATTTGGCTCCAATGTTTTCAATTTGGCTCTAATTTTTTTCATTTAGCAAAAGTAGTTGCGCAAAGAAAAAAATAGCCAGTGCAAGCCCTGACAGTTATATGGCAGTTCCTATTACCGGCTTCCAGCGAATGAACATAAAATTCAATCAGTAATTATTATACTGGAAATTATAATTATATTTTTAAATCATCGTTATTTGTAACAAATTTTTACTATTCTCCTGTTTATTATTAATACATCGATGGGTTCTTTAGTCAGAATAAAATCAGAAAAAATTGTAAAGAATTCTGAGTCATAAACCCGTTGTTAGTGCCGCCTTGTTAAAAGGTACATACATGGCCAAGGATTATGGGTATTTATGCCTGTTGAAGAAGAAATGAATTTTGGACAAAAGAAACGAACACAACTTGTGATTAAATGCATTAAAAGTTTGAAATACGTATTTGTTTCGAAATGTATTCATTGTATTTATCAGTTGTGTCAACTTTGCACAGAAAAGATGCACTCAGCTACTCATTGTTTGTACTGTTTCTGGCGATTGGCTTTTTCAAACGCGCTGTCGGAAAATTTCCACTGAAAAGTTGTTGGAAAATTCAGATTTATTCCCAATAATAAATCACCACAGGTGTGCACTCATGGTTAATTGGATTCTACGCGGAGTAACTCAGAGTGTGATCACAACGAGTGACTCGACAGTGGCGTACTTTCACCATGTGGATTCGCGAGTCCAAACACTGACTCGGCGTAGATTCGCGCTGCACTCGATACGACCAAACTCGGTGGGTTTCGCGTGAGCTGTACTGTATGTAACCAATATGAACGTGTCCCTTATCAGTGCCTAGTATACATAAACAATATGGAGCTGTCACTTGTTATCAGTGCCTAGTATACATAATATAAAGCTGTCTTGTTATCTGTGCCTAGTATTCATAAACAATATGAAGTTGTCCCTTGTTATCGGTTACAAGTATACATAAACAATATGAACCTGTCTCAAGTATACATAAACAATATGAATCTGTCTCAAGTATACATAAACAATATGAAGCTGTCTCAAGTATACATAACCAATATGAAGCTGTCTCAAGTATACATAAACAATATGAAGCTGTCTCAAGTATACATAAACAATATGAAGATGCCCCTTGTTATCAGTGCCTAGTATACATAAACAATATGAAGATGCCCCTTGTTATCAGTGCCTAGTATACATAATATGAATCTGTCTCAAGTATACATAAACAATATGAATCTGTCTCAAGTATACATAAACAATGTGAAGCTGTCTCAAGTATACATAAACAATATGAAGCTGTCTCAAGTATACATAAACAATATGAAGCTGTCTCAAGTATACATAACCAATATGAAGCTGTCTCAAGTATACATAAACAATATGAAGATGCCCCTTGTTATCAGTGCCTAGTATACATAATATGAATCTGTCTCAAGTATACATAAACAATATGAATCTGTCTCAAGTATACATAAACAATATGAAGCTGTCCCTTGTTATCAGTTACAAGTATACACAAACAATATGAAGTGGTCCCTTGTTATCATTGTTATACATAAACAATATAACTGAAGCCGTATCTTGTTATAAACAATATTATGTTGTCCCTCATTATACATAAACAATATTATGTTGTCCCTCATTATACATAAACAATATTATGTTGTCCCTCATTATACATAAACAATATGATGTTGTCCCTTGTTATGCATAAACAATATGATGCTGTCCTTCGTTATACATAAACAATATGATGCTGTCTCTTGTTATACATACACAGTATGATGCTGTCCCTTGTTATACATACACAATATGATGCTGTCCCTTGTTATACATACACAATATGATGCTGTCCCTTGTTATACATACACAATATGATGCTGTCCCTTGTTATACATACACACTATGATGCTGTCCCTTGTTATACATAAACAATATGATGCTGTCCCTCGTTATACATAAACAATATGATGCTGTCCCTCGTTATACATAAACAATATGATGTGGTCCCTCTTTATACATAAACAATATGATACTGTCCCTCGTTATACATACACAACATGATCATGTCCCTTGTTATCAGTGCCTAATATACATAATATAATGCTTCCCTCGTTATACATAAACAATATGATGCTGTCCCTTGTAACACATAAACAATATGATGCTGTCCCTTGTTATGCATTAACAATATGATGCTGTCCCTTGTAACACATAAACAATATGATGCTGTCCCTTGTAACACATAAACAATATGATGTGGTCCCTTGTAACACATAAACAATATGATGCTGTCCCTTGTAACACATAAACAATATGATGCCGGCCCTTGTAACACATAAACAATATGATGTGGTCCCTTGTAACACATAAACAATATGATGCTGTCCCTTGTAACACATAAACAATATGATGCCGTCCCTTGTAACACATAAACAATATGATGCTGTCCCTTGTAACACATAAACAATATGATGCTGTCCCTTGTAACACATAAACAATATGATGCTGTCCCTTGTAACACATAAACAATATGATGTGGTCCCTTGTAACACATAAACAATATGATGCTGTCCCTGGTAACACATAAACAATATGATGCTGTCCCTTGTAACACATAAACAATATGATGTGGTCCCTTGTAACACATAAACAATATGATGCTGTCCCTTGTAACACATAAACAATATGATGTGGTCCCTTGTAACACATAAACAATATGATGCTGTCCCTTGTAACACATAAACAATATGATGCTGTCCCTTGTAACACATAAACAATATGATGCTGTCCCTTGTAACACATAAACAATATGATGCTGTCCCTTGTAACACATAAACAATATGATGCTGTCCCTTGTAACACATAAACAATATGATGTGGTCCCTTGTAATACATAAACAATATGATGCTGTCCCTTGTAACACATAAACAATATGATGCTGTCCCTTGTAACACATAAACAATATGATGCTGTCCCTTGTAACACATAAACAATATGATGTGGTCCCTTGTTATCAGTGCCTAGTATACATACACAGTATTAAGTTTATGAAACAAAGTACACAGGTGATCACAGGTCACTTGTTGTTCAATGCCTCAACTAATATTTTTGCTGGGTTTTAACTGATACATATACAATGTACACTTTACTTGCATACTAATTAATGTAGCCTAACAATGTACATACTGATGATACAATACAGGTGGAACACGTACAAGACATGTCATTCGGGTACCAACAACATACTTACTCCTCCCTCTAAATATCCAAGAAATGTATGGATGCCAAAAGTTGCCAAATATCTCACTATTTTCAGAGTATATAGATGCAGTCACAGTAGCAGCTGTTTTACTTGTCCATCCAGGCACTGTTGCTCTTGTATATTATTCTAATGAATATTCATTCCAACTCCTCATCTTTCTGTACTTTATCGTTTAATCATAGTATCACATGACTCAAAGTGCCTAATGGAACTTGGCATAAAGCTAACCTATATATACTGAAATATACAGGAATTTCCGCTACATATTGTAGTACAATATGCTGCTATTAATCGAATGGTACATGGCTACGTAAGATCTTACCTTTCGGAAAAAGACTACAACAACATGTAACACAGCAAATAGTATTCCTGCAAAGTTTCATTATTGACGGAGTACGCGTTTGGCTTAAGCATGTGAGCAAACTTAGGACGCAAAATTTTGCAAACTCTTTACATTAAATACAGTACTGAACTGGCTCAACACCACAGTTGTGTCCTTTCTCTAGCTATATATAACTGCAACCTTTTTTTTTAACAAAACATCTTGGGATTTCCTTGGAATATATATTGAATTAAGTGTGCAGTATAAACTATATATAGAGCGGAAATTCCCGTGTCGCGTTTCTTTTTCCTTTCAGTATATTATAAATTAGCTAAAATACATTATAAACATATCTATTAATAAAAGGCATAATAAGGTTTTATAATATGCAACCCCTTATCTCATAAAACATCATAGTTCTAGGTTTGCAAAAGTAATAAGCATACCAATAGAAATGAGCTAATTAATGAACCCATTTGCTGATATGGTTATAATCATGTATTCTATCTACTGTCTGAGGAAATGTGCCTAGTTGCCATAAGTAGAAGAACATGTCACATATTGGCCAAGGTGAGGCGCCTAAGCTGCCTTTAGAACATGTCACATAATTCCTGAAGTAAGGTGCCTTGCTGCCTTTAGAACATGTCACATAATGCCTGAAGTAAGGTGCCTTGCTGCCTTTAGAACATGTCACATAATGCCTGAAGTAAGGTGCCTTGCTGCCTTTAGAACATGTCAGATAGTGCCTGAAGTAAAGTGCCTTGCTGCCTTTAGAACATGTCAGATAATGCCTGAAGTAAGGTGCCTTGCTGCCTTTAGAACGTCAGATAGTGCCTGAAGTAAGATGTCTTGCAGCTTTTAGAACATGTCAGATAGTGCCTGAAGTAAGACACCTTGCTGCCTTTAGAACATGTCAGATAGTGCCTGATATAACCTAGCTGCCATTGGAAAATGTCACATAGGAGCCTAGTTGTCACTACAGAACAATTTTATTAGAACATCAGGACAATTTTGTTAGATAATGGCACCAAAGCAAACTATCTTTGACCTTACCAGTACATGTAATAGTATCAACAGTGTTCTCACTTTCTTAATTACACCGACATTTGGCAAGTACAAACAACCAATACCAGGCAATTATAGCTGCAAATTACTGTCCATGTAAATGCAATTTAGACATTGGTATTATTACAACCATGCACAGAGCACTGCCAATCGGATTAGTAAAGAGTGCTGTAGTTGTATTGATTTGCTTGAATGCATGGTGTTTTACGTCGTTAGCACAATTTAATGCCATAAATGATGGTCGATTTTTTTGTGGTAGAGGCAGAACGCCCCATATTTCCTGAGTATAGAACCAGTACTATTTCCACCATCCATAAGAATCGAGACTTTCTCACAAGTTGAGCTCCTAGACAGACTCGAACCCGCAGCGGTGGGGCGAGAAGGTTTACAACGCAACGCTGTTATCCCCTCGACCACTGAAGTCCTCGTTACAAGTTGTATTGCACATGACTGTTTCATAATTCTATGACAAACTAATAAGAAATAAGAGTTTAATTAACATTGTTGAAGTGATACGGGGAAATAATTCCCGAGTGAGAAAGATTCTTGCGATATAGAAACGAGTGCGTTTTCGCACGAGTTTCTATATCGCAAGAATATTTCTCACGAGTGAATTATTTTCCGTATCACGATAAAAATGTTAATTAAACTATATAATATATATTCTGTGATGAATTTCTTTCCAATCGTCTTTTGACACAAGTATTCCTTCTTCTGTCACTCCTTTGGCGACAGCACGGAGTAATATTATGACATCAATTCGTGACGTAATATCGTGACGTCTATCGTTTAGTTCATAACATTTGGCTACTGTGCTATCTTGCGCACTAGGCGAGATAGCACAGTAGAGGAAGATATATGTTATAGATTTTCTCAAACTGGGAAATTTCTATAATTCATCACAGAATATATAATATAGATAAATCACGTTTTTTTTTCATAGGTCATTCACTACTTTTTTAAGGGCTACTTTTCAGAGTCCTAGGGATGATGGAATTAAGGATTGCTTAAATTAAGGTATCCTTCCTCAGGCAGTACGTAGACTAGAAATAACTTAATTTAAATACACCCATGATGAACACAGTTTGATGATGTCCCACTTGTTTCACTCAAGGGACTCCATAGTACCAGGGTTTCTAAAGGTTTGAAGCTTGCATAATTAACTGTACTTTCAATTTTAATACACATGATGACATCTCATTTTTAACTGCAGGGTCCCACGGCAAACATTGAAAAACACCTTTACATATGATAATGCCTCGAATTTGTTTATAACTGTACCGAATTGTAAATAAAAATTACCGAATTGTAAATAAAAACCTGTTAGTACATAAGTCCAGCATTTTATGTATTTATGACTTTAAGTAACCCCAACCCACGACCCACCCTGGTCCTAGTGGTTGAATGAAAATTCAGCCTGCACATCTGCCATGCCTGGGGAAAACATGTACCAAGTTTTAACACCGTAACTCTTATTGTAAACAAGAACATGCAAATCCACGATTTTCTGTGTTTTATTCAATGGCTTTTATGCACTCACACAAACTACTCTTAAGTTGACCTTAAAGTCAATCAATGAGACCTTTTTCTGGGAAAGAAGGTGCTTTTTACAAGTCATGTGACATGCTTTCATCCGAATGTGAATGTAAGTACCTATGTTTGAACTTCTAAGACATTGTTAACTTAATCTTTTCTTTTAGGTATAAAAACATTAACACTTGCTGAAAGCATGATCACAGTGCAAAAAGTTACCCATCCCTACCGAGGTGACATGAAAACCTCATCAGCCAAGTCTGATGCAATCTTTCAAAACATCTGTGACAATACATAAAACAAAACTCATAGCAATAAGTTTCTGGAAACCATAGACAATCAAGTGATACCAGATTTTCTAGCTATTCATCTTATACAAAATGGGATCTGTCATTATTTCATTTGCACTAAGTATTAAAGGCCTTTACATCCATTAGAAATATCTCCCAGCAAGATCATTAGGAATATATTCCCACTTCTGTTATTTTGTGGCTTTTCTTATCAATGATTGGTATTTGTCTTAAGTGCATATATATAGATTGAAAGGTTCTAAAGTATGTACTTTTTTAAAGTATGTAAGTAAGCATTTATCGTAATTTTCTACAATGTGTAAGCATTGATTTGCAATTTTCTAAAGTGTGTAAACATTGATTTGTCATTTTTTTTAAAGTGTAAGCTTGTTTTTAACTTGTGTAACTTTCTAAATAACGTGTAAGCATTGATTTGTAATTTCTGAAGTGTAAGCATTGATTTGTAATTTTCTGAAGTGTAAGCATTAGTAATTTTCTGAAGTGTAAGCATTAATTTGAAATTTTCTGGAGTGTAAGCATTGGTTCATAATTTCTGACGAGTAAGAATTAATTTACAATATGAAGAGTAAGCATTAATTTGCTATTTTCTAAAATGTAAGCATGGACTTGTAATTTTCGGAAGTGTGAATTATAATAAGCACTGGTTTGTAATTTCTTATTTGTAAGCAATGATTTGTAACTTTCTGAAGTGTAAGCATTAATTTCTAAAGTGTATATAAGCATTAACTTGCAATTTTCTGAAGTGTAAGCATTAATATGCAAGTCTAAAGTACATGCATTGATTTTTTTAATTTTCGGAAGTGTATAAGCATTGGTTCGTAATTTCTGAAGTGTAAGCAATAATTTGTAATTTTATGAAGAGTACTGGTATGCAAGTAGTAGCCGAACAGCAGTAGTATCCGAATTTCCGTAAACAAACGACGTTCGTAGCTCTTCAATAGACAATATCAATTTAATTTAATAAAAAGATACATTTCTCATCATCAGAAGAATCGTCGTATATGAAAAAGTAAATATGTACCGAAATATAAAGATTTTCTTCTCAGCACTCATTTCCGCGCAAATTTGCGCGTGGGGAAGTCGCACGCTAACCATGCATACGCAGTTATGTGTTTTTAATTGCTCTCCAATATTTAAACAATGCTTCCCCATGACAACACCAGCAGACGATAATAAATTCAAACTCTAATTTATATATATAACCCTGTTTATATAACATGTAGGCATAAACAACATTGGAAAAATACAATACTGCAGTAAAATATTGATCGATCAAATCTGATTATACTGCAGTAGCGGACATTTCCAATTGACGTAATCCCTGACGTAATGGAGACATCTCTCCCTGACGTAATGGAGACATCTCTTGTTAATATATTTAGGTCATAAATGGGATGAGTTGTCTTTCTTACGGAATGGGGCGTCCAATAGGGATAATGACCATAAATGTATCCGTTTTTTCAGCAATTCGGCTACTACTTCTGTACTGCTGTCAATCAACGGTTATTGGTTACCCTTTTGAGGGCCGCTATTAAGAGCGCAAGCCCGAGCATGTAATCGGATGTTGTCATTTTTAACAATGAAGTGAACTTAACTTTACTCTGTAAGTTGTTTTTGTTTGAATAATATCAAATAACAACAAACAGTACAATAAACACTATTTTCTGTTCGGCTACTACTTGCATACCAGTAAGCATTAATTTGCTATTTTCTAAAATGTAAGCTTTGACTTTAATTTTCTGTAAGCATTAATTTGCTATTTTCTAAAATGTAAGCTTTGACTTTAATTTTCTGTAAGCATTAATTTGCTATTTTATAAAATGTAAGCTTTGACTTTAATTTTCTGTAAGCATTAATTTGCTATTTTCTAAAATGTAAGCTTCGACTTTAATTTTTCTGTAAGCATTGGTTCGTAATTTCTGAATTATAAGCATTAAACTTTGCAATTTTATGAAGTGTAGGCATTATTTTGCAGTCTTCTATAATTTAGCATTAATTTTAAATTTTCTGAAATGTAAGAATAGATTTGTAATTTATGAAGTGTAAGCATTGATTTGTAACTTTCTAAATAAAATCTAAGCATTGATTTGTAATTTCTTATGTGTTAGCATTAATCTGAAATTTGATGAAGTTAACTATATAGATTTGTAATTTTCTAAATAAAGTGTAAGCATTGATTTGCAATTAAGTTTCAACATGTAAGAACAAATTTGAGATTTTCTAGTACTTATTAGCATGAAGCAATCAGGGTGTTTTGTGTAATTGATTTGCAAGTTTTTAATTTAAGGACTCTTCTGCGACAAGGACTATCACAACCTGACTTCTATGGTGATGTGATTTATAAACTTTTACAGTTCACCACTATGCTTTCCTCTTTAATTGTACGATGACCGGACAGGCTGTGGACCCTATGATGAGGCCTACCTAAAGCCCATTGGGACGGTGGCGTTTGATATTTGTCTATGACCTTTCCTGTCGTGCCCTTAATGGTTTATCCTCTTGTTGCTCTGGCTTCTGCCAAGTCATTGAGTACCTTCATTGTGGCTTTCTAGGCTATTGTTTTTTGTATTATATTTACACGAGCATATTTGTGTTTTACTTATATTGCCTATTAATGCTGCCTTGTTGGTTAGAGATTAGATCATGACGGGGATTTCTTTATTTACACTGTCCTGTTTTAATGGGATGACAGTAGGGTAAGTGTGAGGTTTGGTGCACTCTAGAACCGGTTTAAACCCCATCCCAATAAAACGATACAGTGTGAATGAAGAAATTCCCGCCATGCTAATCCTATAACAAACTAGGCAGCATTAATTGGCAATATAAGTATAACACAAAGATGATCATGTATATTTGAATAATAATAAAAAAGCCTAGAAAGCTATTAATCAAATACTCAATGACTTGGCAGAAGCCATAGAGTAAGAGAATAAACCATAGACGGCACAACAAGAAAATATTGGAGACAAGCAGTGTGCTTAAGAAGTGAAGGGGGATTTTGCTGTGTGACTGCTTCTTGATATATTTTTCATTAGTTTTGTTGCAAATGTTCTAAGTAATGGTGAACATCATGAGAGAGAATGTATATGTACTGCTTGTTTCTTGGCTCCTGCTTCTGGCAAGGTACCATTTCAGTTTACTTACAAGTATCACCTGTCTGTCATTTACATGTCAATATGTCAGTTCAATTCTAAACATAATACGTCATTGTTAATATCTTTCGAAATTCTTTGTGGTAAACAGTTAAGACAAATTAAAGTTTTATTCGTTTGGACTGATTTTTTTCTCTGAAAAATGAAGTTGTTTCATAGTTGGCAAACAAATTTGATTTCAACTAAAGTTGGCAAAAATATAACAGTTGGGTATTAAACAATTCTTATTTTATTGCATTCAAATCAAAATTAGTGCTAAACTAATGTAATATCCACATGTTTCCCTCCTGAATTTGTATCATATTTAATGAGAGTACAGTCGATTCCGTTTAATCGCATATCGGTTAATTGCATATTTCGGTTAATTGCATAAAGTTTTGAAACACAAAACCATTCGTATTCTTTTGCATGTAAAAAAACCCGTATAATCGCATAGGTTTTTGTCACATTCCGGATAATTGCATAACGAATATCTGGCTAATTGCATATGAAAGTCAAATTTACCTGTATTTTGCAACTGTTAATTGATTGACGCGGTCACAGAGATAAGCCCGAGGCAAATTGATTGACAAAAGGTGCTAATTGACGCCGAAAGTTTGCCATTTTGTGCGGTTTCCGTGAAGCTTCCACGCCATGACGATCACTCACCAATTAGCATACACGATTTAATAATAAGTTTGTACACAATGTAAAGCAATGTGTTGTTAATTATTTACTGCTCTCAGTATGCTAGTGTCGGTAGAGATGCATATGACATTGAGTAGCTCATAGAGGTTACTTAATAAATGAAAAATAAAATAAGCTTTTGTGTTATTATCATGGCTGTGTAATCCACACTACAAACAATAGCAAAGCGATGCAGATTGAAAGAAAACAAGTACGCATAAATATTGCATAAAATCTATCAAATAACATACACAATGGATATGCACAATAATATTCCTATCAAACATCTTACATAGAATTAAATCGCTTTTATGGAGTTTCTATGTAAGTATTAACAGAACAGTAAAACGAAAGTAGAAACGTGCACCGCTACATGTACAAAATGTTCAGTTTCGGTTATTCGAATACTCCGGTTAATCGCATATATTTTCTTGACAAATGGGCTATGCAAATAACCGAAATCGACTGTACTACGCATGTTGAGGCACATGAGGCAGTTCCGTGTTGTAGTTTTTGACAGTGTTTTAAGATTAAATCGACAATTTTAAATAATTTTCAGTGAGTTTAGTCACGAACGTCGGGCAACTGAACAATGTTGAACTCTTAAGTGCGCTGAGGAAAGTGCTTTAATGTCATTTTTTTTGTACTTGAATATCTCTTCGCCACAATAACAAGGCATCAAACCAAAAACAGTTCAGTATGTACACACCATTTTAATACTGATATAACCAACAACAAGGGAAAAAACACAATAAAAGCACTGCTGATAACTAAATTATGTTGAGCCTGATTTAATGCGCCATATTTTAGCAATTTCTGTGCTCCTATGGAAGGAATTTCAAGCGCAAGTAGTATATTTATATGAAAACATACTGGAGGACCACCATAATTCCATTCCATATTTTAGGTAATATCTGTCTACTTAAATTTTTGTTACAACAAATGATGTGAACAAAATCTGATGAACCGTTTAAGAAATGGCTCAGTTAGCCTTATTCATGGTAGAGTATTCCTATTTTTTATGTGGGGAGGAACTCCATATCTCCTACATTTCCGAAGGATCAATAACTTCCTCCCATTAGTATTCCATGTATCAACTTCATTTCCACAATCTACATTATACAGACTTCAAAGGTGACAAAGTTTGTATCAAATCCGAAGTCATACACATTTACACTTCAAAAGAAAGATAAAAATATCGGACAGGAAAGCAGCATTTAAGGCCGACAATCAACCACAAAACACAAAAACAAACACGCAAACAGAAATAGCGAGAAGGCAAAAGTAATAAAAAAAGCAAACGACATCACAGATACAAAAGGGTTGACAATAGGGCTACCACCTTGGAACGGTCAGTGGCAACAAAGGCCACTGGACAACAGAGTAAGCGTGAGGTTTGGTGCACCCTATAGAACCTGGTTTAAACCCAAAGCAGCCATTTTCGGCCAATGACGTTCCAAGGTGGTAGCCCTATTGTCAAGTATTTTATGTTTGTGATGTTATATACCTTGCAATTCATCCTTGTAACTGTTGTTTGTTTCGATGTATGTTTTTGGTTGACTGTGGTCCTCGAACGCTACATTTCCTGTTCAACTTTTGTATCTACTTTTTTTATCAAACTTGGACAAGTTTGATTAAAATTTGACTATTTTTAAATTGTTATATTTAGGCAAATTTTGATGAAGAAATATAAAAACAAATAACTCTTTAGTTTTCAGTTAAAATTTGACTACTGTAGAAAGCTAACATTTAATATTTGAACCCCGACTATGACCTTGAAAGTGAGATTGACCATTTGTGCTGATATTGGTATGGTTAAGTCATAGCTACATGTTGACAATGGCTACATATGCAAAGTTTGATGAAGCAGATTTTTTTGTAGGGAAAGTTAATTTATTGTTAATTTTTTTGGACAAGCACAGACGGACATACTTTCTAGCATATACTTGTACGCCTATATGGCATTGTTTTAAAAATATACATTTCTTTTTCATCTGTTTTTCAATGTGCTAAAATAATGTTTTACCCTAAAACCTATCCAAACAACGTATAACCCCATCGCAGTATGTATCAATGCATGGTATTACTATATCCCCCACTGCACTGTTGGCGGGAGATAACTACAACTCTGAAGATGGCGGGATAAACACCTTGTCCAAAGACTGGTGGGAGACCAGTAACTGATTTATTAGCTACATTCCTAACTACCACTCTTCCTAGTTCAACCTTAAAGAAAATGACACTTTCCACACTGAATATAATAATATAATTGGATCAGCGGAGTAAACAAAAAACACTTTCTCGATGGCGAGCACAAAGAATACATGGTGTCAGTGTTACACCAGTAGTGTTTACTCTATTTCATGTTGAGAATGCATTCAAGAGCTACAATAATTGTCCCCAACAGTTAAATGACTCCTGCTACTGAAAAAATATGTTTAACTATCATGATGGATATTTTAGAATTGAATTGAATGTTGTTTAATGGCTCATCAACACAGTATAGGTTATTTAGAGCCGCCCTAGAGAGAGGGGAAGGATACATAGGAATCTGGGAACCTGCCCTACTCTTATTATCGGATAGATTCCTATGGTTCTTTAACGTGCTCGGAGGATAGACCGATACACGGGACCGCCCGGTTTACGTCCCCATCCGACGGACGACGATATTTTAGATCAATGCCAAATGATTTCTCCTTAAAATATATGCTTAGTCAGGACATGGTTTTAAAAATTAACATTCCAGTGTTATTTATTTGAAGACGAAATGACTGTGACAATATGAAGCAGCATGAAGCAATCAGGGTGTTAATTTGCGTTCAAAAGAAATCATATAGCTAATGTATAATTTGTTTGAAACTTGAGCATCCAATAACATTTTGTGGATCATTATGTCAAAGCTCAACTGAATGTGTAAATGGGATTTTTGATTGCATTTTCAACCTGGAAGTATATACTGAATACCCACACACAGTCAAAGTGACATTTAAAAGGTTACTGAATCCTCACAATCCTGGGGATTTTTGATTGCATTTTCAACCTGGAAGTATATACTGAATACCGCACACACAGTCAAAGTGACATTTAAAAGGTTACTGAATCCTCACAATCCTGGGGATTTTTGATTGCATTTTCAACCTGGAAGTATATACTGAATACCGCACACACAGTCAAAGTGACATTTAAAAGGTTACTGAATCCTCACAATCACTGGTGTATCAACCATTACTGGCTCAGGACATAACTGGGGAAAAAAAGGAACATATTTCTTTTTTAAATCATTCAGTTATATTCTATAATACCATGAATCTATATAAATGGAAGTAACATTGAAGATAAATATTACTTCAACCATAGGTGAGATGCCTGACAAGGTCATGCAGGAACGGCCACACCAGTGAGGCAAGACCATGTTTCAGAGTATGCTTCCAGCAATTTAGGATTGGCCACCTCTTGGATTAGTTTCATCTTTTATTTTGTTCATCCTATACTACCATGAATCTATATGACTTGATGTAAATATTGAAGATAACATACTATTTCAACAAATTTGAGACCATGTCTAACACAGTCACACCAGGAAAGGCCACATCCGTGCGGCAAGCCCATTTTTCAGAGTATGCCATCAGCACCACCTATTAAGATTATTTTCCAGAAGGACTAGTCTTAAAAACAAACCATTTGCACCTTGGTGCTTAGGTTCTTACACCTGTGTAATATATCATGTTTGGACACCAGGAATCTGGCTGACCCAACTGAACTCATACCTGACAGGGAGATGACCCGTTAGTCGCCATGGGCACAGCATGTAGATCTTTAACAATGGAGCATTTTCTCCCATAAAAAAGGCATTATGCTGCTGCACAACAATCATACCATTATACATAGTTCTGATCTGTCAATCAAGCTTATTTGAGCCAATTAGAAGTACAGTATGCATTTACACCTGTAAGAAAAGCATATGACATCCCACACATAACTCTTAAATACAATGGAGCACATGGCCAATGTTTGTTGGAACTTGAACTTCTTTCTACTGATACTGCACACCACACAATCAATTCAGATTATCACAAGACTCATTTCCAGGAAAGGTTTAGAGGCTTTTGGTATCACTGATTAACACCAGTTGAGCGAGATCTTAAACATGCGCCCGGGAACGATGGCTTTACATCCTCTCCAACCTTGCCCCATTAAGGTACTACAAGGGAGTGCGTTTAAAAAAACCTTTATGTGACGTCACCGGATATCGAACACGGGACCTCGGGATCGAGAAGCAAATATGCTTACCACAGCTCCAACCTATTGGACAACAGAGGGTGGAGCCAGAACTTTATCAAAGGCTAAACTATCTTTGAAGTTTCATGACAACTTTTTTATACTATAAATTCCCTGGAATTGTGGAACATCTGTACCCAAGCAAATAACTACACCACAGCTGCTGTCAATCACCATGCATACCTCGCTCAGTCTGGTCTACTTTCCCTCAAGGTTTCACACTACAGTCTAAATATACAGACTAGTTACTTTGCCAGAAACCTATTCAGGTGAACTACAACTATACACAGGTACTATGTCCTCACCTGAATTGTGAATTCACACAAAAACTGTTCCTGGCGAAAAGAGACAAACCAGAATTCACTGAATAAACTTTAGTATTACCTTGTAAAAAACTAACGAAGTGGTGCCCCTGTGAAACTAGAACTATCACTGAAGGTGGTCAATACCCCCGCTTTTATTCAAAGTCAAACAAAGGGCCATAATTCTGTAATAAAGGCAATCAACAATTGGTGATGTAGAGGAACATAAGTTCATCAGTTGTTATGAGTATATGAAGTTTGGGAACAACCCATTCAAAACTGTTTGAGAAATGCTAGTAATATAATTATTGTAACGCAACAGGACGGGATAAACGTAGAGGGACGGGAATTTTTTTTTATTTGACAGGACTGGATGCGACACGATGGGACATTATGGACAGCGTGATTCCTACAAAGCCCCTACTTCACTTTGTAAAAGCGGTGATATAATGATGACCATGGTTAATCATGGTTGACATATGGTTAAGTACAGTCAACCAATTTTTGACAATGGTCTAAACAGCTGACCATGGTTGGTAACCATAGTTCACCATAGTCAAAACAGATGACCATGGTCTACCAACTCTGTCACGCAACTTTTGAATACTTGTTATTATGGGGATGCCAAATGAGAACAGTTTATTTTTTGTGGTGGAGGCCGACCACCAAATTTTCCTGGGTAGTACCAGTACATTACACCTCCCACAATGAGAATAGAGTGAGTTTTTGGGATAGGTGATATAAACTGACAACAAGCTTAAAGTAATATCTAATGTATTAAATGACCCCAAAAAGTTGTACACAATGGACATCGTGAAAACAGTAATCCTTGCTTGGCACAATACGGTGGTAGTCAATCTTCGACAACAAACATAGACTTTATTCCTCAGTATACTTAAACTGATAATTAAGCTTTAAAAAAACACAAATTCTGTCTTACAGTGTACATTCCATGTTAAAAAATATAATTATGTCATATATAGCTTATTTAGATTTATCTAAAATACCGATAGTTCAACAGCAACAAACAAGGGGTGGAAAAATAAAAACAATTGATTCATGTTAATTGCAGTCTGATTAACCAAAATAAGTTAGTTATACTACACCAAAATTTAACATCCTAGTAATTAAAGGTTATAAATACTTGATTTTGATTTTAATCATTACTCGAAAACCCTGTTAGTGGATTGTTTCAATCACGCAGCTGCCAGTGCATACACCCACTACAGAGGCAATATTGGGTCAATTGCAACTGTCGAGGAAGATGTAAAAAAATGAGGCTGAGATGAATGAAACATTTGATGATGATCATGATAATAATAATGATAGGATAGTGTTAAACCACTGAAACAAAGGCATGGATTATATTATCCTACAAGCAAAAAAGAGAGACGCTGACAGTATATTCTTGTTAACACATAGATATAATGCATACACACAAGACCAGGTGATAAAGAGATATAGAATATATACAGATAACCATCAGTAAGCATTAAGCTCTTTACATATATCCAAAGATGAGCACATTTAATACATGTTAAGCTAATATCTAAGTAAACATCTACAGTGAACAGTTTCTAAATTAATAATCTAAGTATATATAGAATATATACAGATAACCATCAGTAAGCATTAAGCTCTTAACATATCTACAAAGAAGAGCACATTTAATACATGTTAAGCTAATAAGTAAAAATCTTAGAGTGAACAGTTTCTAAATTAATAATCTAAGTAAAAAATCTTAGAGTGAACAGTTTCTAAATTAATAATTTAAGTAAAAATCTTAGAGTGAACAGTTTCTAAATTAATAATTTAAGTAAAAATCTTAGAGTGAACAGTTTCTAAATTAATAATCTAAGTAAAAATCTTACAGCGAACAGTTTCTAAATTATAAAGATCATTACCTTTAACAGTAGAGAAATTTGAATATGATGAAGATAAGTGGGTGAAATCTGTTTAAAAAACACCCACACAGTATCTAGAACAAAACTATGTTAAGATTTTATGCCAATTCAGGAAAAGAATTACACCCATACCTTTCAAAATATTCATAAATTATTTCAAAGGAAAGGTAACTCTGTATTAAATTAGATTCAAAAATATTGAGTTGTCTATCCTCACCTGATCCTCTCCTTGTAAGGTAGGGTTCCCCAAGCTCGACGAAGAAATTCTCCGTTTTCTCATACTCCTCATCGTCAAAGATATGCACTGTTATAAATTTCCTGAAAGTAGAAAAGCATACCGTTAAAATTTATTTTCTAGATATCCTTTGGGACAGAAATTATACACCTTCAAACACTTTACAGACGCTTTCCTGCAAAGCTGTCACAACTGTGGAGGAAAAAGGTTGTGAACAGTTGCGAAAATCAAACTTTAGCGTTAAAAAAAAAAATAATAACAAAGGATCTTACATTCGTGCTTGTTTTTAAAACATAAATTGAATATTAAAAAGGCATGAATGATTGACTGGATTATCATGCAACTCCCAAAATGCCACATAAGCTACAGTTACTAATGTAGCTGCCTATACATATCGTGGTCGTATGATTATGTTGTACGTTACTTCGGTCTTTTCCATACCACATTGTGCAATCGAAACTGACAGATCGATTTTCATATTCCTATATTTTTAACAGTTCAGAAATCCATGAGGCACTTTATTCCAATAGCATACCGAGCTAAATAGAAAGTATGGGCGACAATTCGGCATTCCTTTGCATATTAATTACACTTGTGTATAACGATATTTACATCATGGTCAGGCTCATAGCTAGAGTCTTGATAATGTGGATCGAAGCTTGATATAGGAAAATAATCAACTTAAGAAAACATACAGCTTCCGAACTACACTGAGGGAAAAGAGTTTAGCAAGTTTTTTAGATGAAATAACTGTATACAAGATATATACTGCATTTTTGGGACTTCACGGGCTTGACCCCTACGTTCATTAATTTGTTACGTCATTAAGATGTTCGACTGTTATTGATGTGCGTTTAATAAAATATTGTGTCTATGGCAGTAGGTGCTTGATTTTTCAACCAAAAATGTATTATTTGCAGGGTGCAACAAAAACTTGCTAAACCTTTTCCCTCAGTACATATAGTCAGCTAGGCACCGGATGGTTTTATTACAGGCCCACACAGCGAGTTAACGGATAAAATGTTATGACAGTATAATTCTTTTATCATAAGAATTTGCTTTTCTCTTCTTAAGATTATAGTCAGGTGAAAGATATTAAAATAACATAAATATTTATATACTTCAACTAATTATGTTTCAACAATATCTTCAGCCAGTCACAATAGTTTTTAATTCGTAATTTCAATATATTTGTAATTTCAATATCCCTTAGATTATACCTCTTTCTAAACAAGGTTAATCTTAATCACTCCGTTCTTTGCAAAATCAGATAAACTTGATCATTTTCATTAATGGTTTTACAACCCCGTGTGGTTGCCAGTGTAGTATACAACCACTGCAATCCCACTGCCCACACCCCCTCAATCATATTAATTTTGTCAATTTTTATCATGCTCATTCAAGGTCTTTATCATGACACCGTGTATGCAAACGTGGAAACGTGTATGCAAACGTGGAAACGTGCCTCCATCGCAAATGGGGTGTCTACTATAGAATTTGCAGCAACTCTGCAGTTCCTGATCAGGTAAAAACCCAATTCAATTCAGTAACAGTTTTACCAATTGCTTCATAAAACTAGAGGTAAAACTAGGTTTCCGAACACATATTATATACATTTAAATTGTAAAAGTTTTAAGATTTAAACAATTTTATTATTTTGATGTTTGCAATAGAAGCTGTCTCTCTACTGATAAACTATAGAAATATGCCGAGCTTGCTATAAGCTGTATAGAAATGATTGTAACTGACATCTGAAAGAATCATATACAAATTCAGCTTTGCTTGATAGAACTTTGCTTGATATGAATATCATACCCGGCTACATATTCATATAGTTTACGAGATGAGGTTTGAAAGGAATGAGAATTCTTATTTATATATTTTGAGTCAAAATTTAAAAAAAGGAAAAGAGAGCAAGATTAGTACAAATACAAATTCAGGTACCAATCATCAACTTCAGGCCCCTAGCCCATTTTGGACTAGGACATTATCTTATATTTATAGGTCATTTCTATGTTAAAGGGACACTGTCCGTAATTAATTAGTAAATTACTCAATAATGTTTAGTGTGTAATGTTTGCGAACATAATTAGTGTGTGTTTTAATTATAAGCTAAAAGTTACGGACATATTCCAAAATCGGATTTACGACTAAGTGTGACCTATAACGCCCGCAGCCAATAACGACACTCATCGATATAATAACCAGGATTTTTTCCTTCTGTTATATCCCGTTAAAAAATCTCAGCAATTATTATATATGGCTGTAACAAGCTCAGCCTGTGAATCTTGAGACAACTCATCATCCCTTAATTATTTTTAGATATTGTTTAAAGTAATTAATATATTGTCTTAAAATTCATTTGTTAAGTCTGGAGCACTCCGTGGCAGGGATAGAAATAAAGACGCTGCATCTAAAATGTACTTGCCTCTCACCGCTGCGGATTCGAATCCCACTGGGAGCTCGACTTGTCAGGAGAAAAGAGTGTCTATTCTTACGAATGGCAGGATCGGGGTATACAGTACTGGCACTACTCAGGCAAAATAGGGTTGTGTCATAGGTGCCTCTACTATAAAAAAATTGTCATATATGGCCTAACATGTGCCAAAAATGACGTAAAACACCATTCAAACAAATTGTTAAGTCAAGACTGTAAAAGTCTAAAAATGACCACTTGCAAAAATCCACCTCTGAAATTCACTCTTTATTTTGAACATAATTATATACTTTTAGATTCATTTCTGAAGCCAGACTGCATCCCTTTCTACTACAGTAATTATGAAGCCAGACTGCATCCCTGTCTACTACAGTAATTATGAAGCCAGACTGCATCCCTTTCTACTACAGTAATTATGAAGCCAGACTGCATCCCTGTCTACTACAGTAATTATGAAGCCAGACTGCATCCTTTTCTACTACTGTATTTATGAAGCCAGACTGCATCCCTTTCTACTACAGTAATTATGAAGCCAGACTGCATCCCTTTCTACTACAGTAATTATGAAGCCAGACTGCATCCCTTTCTACTACAGTAATTATGAAGCCAGACTGCATCCCTTCTACTACAGTAATTATGAAGCCAGACTGCATCCCTTTCTACTACAGTAATTATGAAGCCAGACTGCATCCTTTTCTACTACTGTAATTATCTACAGTAATTATGAAGCCAGACTGCATCCCTTTCTACTACAGTAATAATGAAGCCAGACTGCATCCCTTTCTACTACAGTAATTATGAAGCCAGACTGCATCCCTTTCTACTACAGTAATTATGAAGCCAGACTGCATCCCTTTCTACTACAGTAATTATGAAGCCAGACTGCATCCCTTTCTACTACAGTAATTATGAAGCCAGACTGCATCCCTTTCTACTACAGTAATTATGAAGCCAGACTGCATCCCTGTCTACTACAGTAATTATGAAGCCAGACTGCATCCTTTTCTACTACTGTAATTATGAAGCCAGACTGCATCCCTTTCTACTACAGTAATTATGAAGCCAGACTGCATCCCTTTCTACTACAGTAATTATGAAGCCAGACTGCATCCCTTTCTACTACAGTGATTATGAAGCCAGACTGCATCCCTTCTACTACAGTAATTATGAAGCCAGACTGCATCCCTTTCTACTACAGTAATTATGAAGCCAGACTGCATCCTTTTCTACTACTGTAATTATCTACAGTAATTATGAAGCCAGACTGCATCCCTTTCTACTACAGTAATAATGAAGCCAGACTGCATCCCTTTCTACTACAGTAATTATGAAGCCAGACTGCATCCCTTTCTACTACAGTAATTATGAAGCCAGACTGCATCCTTTTCTACTACAGTAATTATGAAGCCAGACTGCATCCCTTTCTACTACAGTAATTATGAAGCCAGACTGCATCCTTTTCTACTATGAATATTACGTTTAAAGTTACCTATTTTAGGACGAAATTGGGTAACCCTATGTGAGATAAGGTTTATTTCTTATTGATCAAGCATATAACAACTACACCTCAAGGTTACGCAAACAGATTTTTTGTAAATTGATATTGTGATCATTCTATTTTTGTACCCCAACTTGAGAAAAACTTTTGATATTATCTTCGTTCGTAATGACGTACTTCCAAGAACCAAACAATCACCCCCACTCAACTGCACTCGAAAACCTCAAACTTGTTTAATAGGATTCGTTTTCGTTAAGAAAAAAATATGCCGATTCAACCAATTACAAAAGAAAAATGTTTTACAATGAGTTTATCAAAATCAGAAACTATAATGAATGCAGGCAATTCAAACTTTTATTTGTGTGCATAATTTATACTTAATTTAGTTAAAAAGTTTAATGGTTAATCAACACAAATGTTAGCTTATAAGAGCTGCCATCCCCCACTCCGCTATTGTAGGAAAATGTGAACTATTGTTTAACAGCTTTTATCAAGCTGCCCCTGAGGGACAGTAAGGATACATAAGAACTCAGGAACTGTGCCGCCCCTGAGGGAGTGTAAGGATACATAAGAACTCAGGAACTGTGCCGCCCCTGAGATAGAGTAAGGATACATAAGAATTCAGGAACTGTGCCGCCCCTGAGGGAGAGTAAGGATACATAAGAAATCAGGAACTGTGCCGCCCCTGAGGGAGAGTAAGGATACATAAGAAATCAGGAACTGTGCCGCCCCTGAGGGAGAGTAAGGATACATAAGAACTCAGGAACTGTGCCGCCCCTGAGGGAGAGTAAGGATACATAAGAACTCAGGAACTGTGTCCTAGTCTTAATTACTATGGAATAGTTTTCAATAATTCTTGGAGGATAGACCGGATCACAGGGATCAATTTAATATTTTTAGCGACTTGTTAAAAAAAAGCAAGTGCGAAGGTTTTGTACTTGCTATTTTAATCAAGGTACTTCCATTAATAATTTAAAACCTTAATTCATTTAAAGACATCCCACCAGCCTAATCCATCCTACAGAAATAGTGGGGGCATAATTATGATTGTTTTTTTCATGCATTGTGAGAAGTACGAGAATTTCATGCAAAATTGGAGATTGGTATGTACGTTATATTATGAGGCCCCGACAAACAATTTTAAATCCGATTTAATTATTTCTAAAATGTATTTGTAACAGTACCAACATGATTTAATTTCAATTTATTTTTAGTATTGAATTTGCAGATTTTACCTTTTTAATCTGCCATATTTTACTGTTTCTATTCGAAACAGTAAAATGAACATTTATCAATTGTAAAGAAACATTGCACATTGTAGTCTGATATAAAATTATGTCAGGGCCTCAATACATATTTTCCACAGTAGGGGATTAACAAGTTTGTGATCGTCTCTAGCTGTAAAGTATCCGTGATCTTTTGATTCTGGTGTGATGTCTTTAAGAAATATTGCTATACATGTAAATAATGATATGTTCACACTCAGCTATATGCAAGTATATATAATTATACTCACTTATATACACCTATTTAACTAATTAAGTTAGATAAATGTGTTCAGTGAATAAATTTAGACTAAGAGTGGGTTTCTTTTATTACTTTTATTAAATTTAGCAAGTGCTAATATTTTCTACTTGCAATCCGCAAAAATCTACTTGCATTTAGCAAGTTTTGTTTGTATGGTGTTTTACGTCATTTTCAACACATGTAAGGTTATATATGACGGTTGATTTTTTTTTGTGGTGGAGGCAGACCACCCACTTTTCCAGGATAGAACCAGTACTATACACCTCCCGCCATCCGTAAGAATCGACACTTCCTCACTTACAAGTCGAGCTCCCAGTGGGATTCGAACCCGCAGTGGTGAGAGGCGAAGGTTTATAATGCAACGTCGTTAACCATTCGACCATGGAGACGCTACGCATTTAGCAAGTAAATAAATGTTAAATTTGAACCCTGGATCAACCATTTGTCAGATGAGGCTAGGGGAAGTGTCGTGCCTAAGAACAAACCGAAGAAACCCAATGGTGTCTCAGTGAGCGAGGCTTGTGACCTTCTGATTCGAAGTTGAATGCGCTATCCTGACTGGGCCACCGTAACCTAGAAGTCAGAAAATAAATTTCTCTCTTTTATTTATATGGAGTTAGTATTTGCAAACAACTAAGGAAATAACCTTTTTCATGATGAATAAATAACACCTTTGATATATGAGCCACGGTAAGTCAGGGTCATACAATGTTCCATAAATAAGTACTTTTAACAATGATAAGAATACATTTCGAAACATTTTTGTGCACTTAATTATGTTCATGAATACATTCTATTTTTCCCATGAGGTAAGTGTCATTTTAAGCCTTTCATTATCACCATGGCAACCTTGACAGATAATGTGACCCCCACAAGTTTGTAATATATTTGTTTAAAGAATAACAGTTTGGCATTAAGACCTAATATAATATAACTATGAAGTCATACATTTGATTTGAAAACAATTTTGTTTAAATGACGTGAAATGGGTAGGCCATTCATATGAATGGGCGCAGCGAACAAACAAAACTCTTCTGCATTTAAGAATGACATGAAATGGGTTACTAAGGCCATTCTTATGAATGAGCGCAGCGTACAAACAAACTCTTCTGCATTTAAGAATGACGTGACATTGGTAGGCCATTCATATGAATGGGCGCAGCGTACAAACAAAACTCTTCTGCATTTAAGAATGACGTGACATGGGTAGGCCATTCATATGTGTAGGCACAACATTACTTTTCTCTGGTTCACCTGTCATTCAGTCTTGTTACACTCTGTTGCAATTAAATGAAAGTGGTTCAGGTGTGGCCCAGTAGAAAGCATGGTGGACTTGAAATCCGTGGGCCCCAGGTTCAAGCCTCACCGTCGCCACTGCGTTTCGCTGGTATGTTCTAAAGCATATATATTGAATTGGAAGACAGTTTAACATAATTTATATTGGTACGAATATCATTTAGATCTACCTGTGTATGAAGTCTGAAAAGTCTATTGAATTGAAATCAATAAATTTTGAAGTAGGTTGCAAATGGGTTCAGAACAAACTTTTGAACTGAGACAAGGCGGTTTTAAGCAGTCTGTACTTCAAAGCTTAACTACAGGTCTTGAACAGTCTGTAATTTACTTCAAAGCTTAACTAATGACATGCTATAAGTAAATCACAACATCTCCAGCCTTCACACATTAAGGAATGCTAAAGCTAAAGATAAATAACTTGTGTCATAAACCACATTTTTGAAATATTTATTATAAGCATTAAAGTCAGCACCTTGATTTATTAATCCAGTATCATTTGTTTGCACATATTTAATTTGGAGGAGTGGGTGGGGTAATTTTTTTATTTATTTTTTTATCTTTTTTCTTTTCTTTTTTTTTTCTTTTTTTTTGTTGAACAACTCTTCCCAACTCTTACTTTATCAATATTGTTATGTTTTGTATACATTTACAGAAGAAAAATGATCTAAAATGCACCTTTTTCACCATTATCTGTGAAAATAAATTACCCCAGAGACACACACTTGTCGCAAATTGGCGCGTATGCGTGTTAGCAAATTATTTTGCACACCCTGTTTGCATATTTACACACCCAGTTCTTGAATTTCTGCCTAATACACTGCATGAGTGACTGTGTATTATTGATTTTAATAAACGAGTTTGAGAAATGTTTAAAAACAAGGCTCTGCTGAGTATCCTATCATTTAATCCAACAAGTTTATTAAAGTCTATAATACACAGTCGAGAATTAAGATTCTATTTAAAAATATCACATAACACACCTACAATGTGATAGTTTATCACATAACACACCTACAATGTGATAGTTTCCCTTTAATACTGTCAATTTACCTTGTATACGGTGGCAACTTGTTAGTGAGAGCATGACGTTGTTTTATTGTTTACATGTCAGCTACGTTACGAGGCTTTAAAATGATGTTATGCGGCTGTAAAAATATTTTCGCACTACAAATAATGTAACAGCCTCCTTAAAACAAATTTAACGTTACTAACATGCATTACTAGTGTATTACGATAAAGAAGTCATGGGTTTATTACACTACCAGCAGCCATGTTATGTGAGAAAATGTAATAAGACTTAGTGACTAAGAATAGGGACTAAGTAAGGAAATGTCACAATCTGTCGTAATGCAAGTAATCATAACAGTCATAAACAGTCATTACAATTTTATAAATTGTCCTGTCTGTTTGTTTCAAAAGTGAAGGATAAACCACAGTTGCAATGTTTATATTAATTGTAAATTATGCTACTTTTATAGGCCATAAACAATCTTGCAAGTTTATACTTAATTCAACTGTGAATATAGCAATGTAAGAACTGGGTTCACTAGAAACATAATTACTTTTTGTCTGTATTTTGCAGCTCACCCAGAGATCAACAATTTCACAAAATGTATTTTGCAGAGATCAACAAGTCCATAAAATGGTATGTACAAAAATCAGTGATCAACAAAATGGTATGTACAATAATCAGTGATCAACAAAATGGTATGTACAATAATCAGTGATCAACAAAATGGTATGTACAATAATCAGTGATCAACAATTCCACAAAATGGTATGTACAATAATCAGTGATCAACAATTCCACAAAATGGTATGTACAGGTTAAAAAGTGTGGCTTCTGTTGAAAAGAATGGTTTAATTGTTGAATGGCTTTTTACCTCATTTTTTACACATTTTAGGCTACATATGACGTTCGAGGCGGATCACCCACCTTTTCCTGGGTATAAATATTACTGTAGATCTCCCGCCATCTGTAAGAATCAACACTTTCTCACTTACAAGATGAAGGAAAACGCACGGGGAAGCACTCGGCAAAAACTGTCTACTTCCTACAAACCTACAGTCAGTCAGTGACAGGGATAGTCAAGAATTTAGACAAAAGTCAGTCACCAGCCTCCCAACCAGAATATGGGTCATTGCCATCGCCCATACACTAAAGAAATCGGGTTCAGGCATTCAAGAAGCCAGACACTTCCCTCCCAACATAGACACCCATACACTGGAGAGATCATGGTCGGGCGCTGCCCGACCTCCTCCAGTGATCTGGCTGCAGAAATGTCATCTGGTAGAATATTCCAATCCCTGATAGTTCTTAGAAAGTTTATTTGTTTGTATGGTGTTTTACGTCCTTTTCAACACATGTAAGGTTATATATGACGGTCGATTTTTGTGGTGGAGGCAGACCACCCGCTTTTCCTGGGTAGAACCAGTACTATATACCTCCCGCCATCCGTAATAATTGACACTTTCTCACTTAAAAGTCGAGCTCCCAGTGGGATTCGAACCGCAGTGGTGAGAGGCGAAGGTTTACAACGCAATGTCGTTAATTATTCGGCCACGGACACGCTAAACTGGTAATGTAGGATGGGTGCATGTTTGATTATCTCTTGGAAAAGTCTTTGCTGTTCCATTTCAATATATACAGCACAGACGCGCATTGCAGCGCCAAGTCTCAAGACTATGTCACTGTATAGGTTGTTATAGTTTGTTTGAATGGTGTTATGAATCCTTTTTAGCACATTTAAGACCATATATGACGGTCGATTTTTTGGTGATAAAGGCAGACCACCCCATTTT
The DNA here is from genome assembly GCA_037043455.1 of Cyrtodaria siliqua. Lineage (NCBI taxonomy): Eukaryota > Metazoa > Mollusca > Bivalvia > Adapedonta > Hiatellidae > Cyrtodaria > Cyrtodaria siliqua. The sequence goes on along the minus strand of JAWPHD010002010.1, from coordinate 43,037 downwards.
TCCTTGTTTCACTAACAAGTTGAGCTCCTAGTTGGAATCGAACCCACAAAGGTGAGAGGCGCCCTGGTTGTTGTAGTATATTGAAATACGATGCTGCTCGCCCATTTACTTGTTTCAAGCTGTGCGCATGCCCAAGATCCCTACACATGAATTCTGTCTGTTGCGAAATTTCAAATTAGGTGTTTGTGTTGCCAATTGCAATATGGTTGGGTGGATCTTATTATTCTGCATTTGTGTAGATGCTTCATTATCTCAGCTTTTCAAGTATCCCTCATAGTGTTTAGGCTTGTTTCCAGTTGAACTGACATGATCTTGTTTGTTAGAAACTCCAGAACATACATTCTGCCCTTGTGGGTGATTTTACAACAAATCCATAATCAGAGCCATATGGACAGCATTACAAGTGCTGCTTAGGCGAAAAAGAATCCCTAGTTGGGTATATACTAAGAATTAATCGGACAGAAAGCAAAGTAGGCGGCTTGTGACCAAGCAAATGAGGCTTTATTCAGTTCAACCTGATTTAATAATGACCACCAACATTGAAGCAACCTAATGAAGCAACCTAATGAAATAAATTACGCCATTGATGTAGATGCTCACTCAAGCAGACATCAGAACCGAGATTGTTTATATATCTTGTATATTTACACACTGACTCAAGCAGCCGTCAGAACTGATGTCACCCAGATTGTTTATATATCTTGTATATTTACACACTGACTCAAGCAGACATCAGAACCGATGTTACCCAGAATGTTATATATCTTGTATATTTACAAACTGACTCAAGCAGACATCAGAACTGATGTCACCCGACTCGAGATTGTTTATATATCTTGTATATTTACAAACTGACTCAAGCAGACGTCAGAACTGATGTCACCCAGATTGTTATATATCTTGTATATTTACAAACTGACTCAAGCAGACATCAGAACCGATGTCACCGAGATTGTTTATATATCTTGTATATTTACAAACTGACTCAAGCAGACGTCAGAACCGTCAGAACTGATGTCACCCAGAATGTTATATATCTTGTATATTTACAAACTGACTCAAGCAGACATCAGAACCGATGTCACCGAGATTGTTATATATCTTGTATATTTACAAACTAACTCAAGCAGACATCAGAACCGATGTCACCGAGATTGTTATATATCTTGTATATTTACAAACTGACTCAAGCAGACGTCAGAACCGTCAGAACTGATGTCACCCAGAATGTTATATATCTTGTATATTTACAAACTGACTCAAGCAGACATCAGAACCGATGTCACCGAGATTGTTATATATCTTGTATATTTACAAACTAACTCAAGCAGACATCAGAACCGATGTCACCGAGATTGTTTATATATCTTGTATATTTACAAACTGACTCAAGCAGACGTCAGAACCTATATGTTACCGAGATTGTTTATATATCTTGTATATTTATAAACTGACTCAAGCAGACGTCAGAACCTATATGTTACCGAGATTGTTTATATATCTTGTATATTTACAAACTGACTCAAGCAGACGTCAGAACCTATATGTTACCGAGATTGTTTATATATCTTGTATATTTACAAACTGACTCAAGCAGACGTCAGAACTGATGTCACCCAGATTGTTATATATCTTGTATATTTACAAACTGACTCAAGCAGACATCAGAACCGATGTCACCGAGATTGTTATATATCTTGTATATTTACAAACTGACTCAAGCAGACGTCAGAACCTATATGTTACCGAGATTGTTTATATATCTTGTATATTTACAAACTGACTCAAGCAGACGTCAGAACCTATATGTTACCGAGATTGTTTATATATCTTGTATATTTACAAACTGACTCAAGCAGACGTCAGAACCTATATGTTACCGAGATTGTTTATATATCTTGTATATTTACAAACTAACTCAAGCAGACATCAGAACCGATGTCACCGAGATTGTTTATATATCTTGTATATTTACAAACTGACTCAAGCAGACGTCAGAACCTATATGTTACCGAGATTGTTTATATATCTTGTATATTTACAAACTGACTCAAGCAGACGTCAGAACCTATATGTTACCGAGATTGTTTATATATCTTGTATATTTACAAACTGACTCAAGCAGACGTCAGAACTGATGTCACCCAGATTGTTATATATCTTGTATATTTACAAACTAACTCAAGCAGACATCAGAACTGATGTCACCGACATTGTTATATATCTTGTATATTTACAAACTAACTCAAGCAGACATCAGAACCGATGTTACCCAGAATGTTATATATCTTGTATATTTACAAACTAACTCAAGCAGACATCAGAACTGATGTCACCCAGATTGTTATATATCTTGTATATTTACAAACTAACTCAAGCAGACATCAGAACCGATGTTACCAAGAATGTTATATATCTTGTATATTTACAAACTAACTCAAGCAGACATCAGAACTGATGTCACCGAGATTGTTTATATATCTTGTATATTTACAAACTAACTCAAGCAGACGTCAGAACTGATGTCACCCAGATTGTTATATATCTTGTATATTTACAAACTAACTCAAGCAGACATCAGAACTGATGTCACCGACATTGTTATATATCTTGTATATTTACAAACTGACTCAAGCAGACGTCAGAACCTATGTTACCGAGATTGTTATATATCTTGTATATTTACAAACTGACTCAAGCAGACGTCAGAACCGTCAGAACTGATGTCACCGACATTGTTATATATCTTGTATATTTACAAACTGACTCAAGCAGACATCAGAACTTTGTTACCGAGATTGTTATATATCTTGTATATTTACAAACTGACTCAAGCAGACGTCAGAACCGTCAGAACTGATGTCACCCAGATTGTTATATATCTTGTATATTTATAAACTGACTCAAGCAGACATCAGAACTGATGTCACCGAGATTGTTATATATCTTGTATATTTACAAACTGACTCAAGCAGACGTCAGAACCGTCAGAACTGATGTCACCGAGATTGTTTATATATCTTGTATATTTACAAACTGTGGCAAATATTGACCTAGATAAATAAGGTACTATGACTCTATAGAACTTAACTTATATATATATTTTTTTAAATCAACAGCACCCTAGTTAGGCATTGATCACAAGAGCCAGAAAAAGCAATAAGCCTATCATCCAATGTGTATGTTGTCTAAGACAATAAATCAAAGAAACCTCATGAGTAATAAAATCAAGATTAGCTGGTATAGATGAAGGTATAAAAGAGAGATTGCAATGGTCAGTAATGCTTCCTCAAAGGGTTTTATGGAGCATTTTATATGTCCACAGAACTAAACTGGCTCTCTGCCTAATTATAAAAAGAAGGAAAGCAAATAAATAGGTTTGCATTGTTGTTTATATGTTTGCATTGTTGTTCTGATAAGAAACTATATATAGTTAGATAGCTTAAATAAAAATTAAAAAAAATGGGAGATATATAACCGCTGCTCCCAACTAAATTCCATTCTGTTTATTTCGCTCTTAGGGGCATTTAATTTTATTAGATACTGGGGCCATAAGACATGGGGAAGAAATATACTCCATGTCCACCGCCATATGGCCATCTTTGGGATGGTTAAAATTTTGTACTATTGATTTTATGAATATTGAGTTCTGCTCAACCCGGGGCTAGAGGGCGTGAGCGGTAGCTAGCATATTTCACTACTGTTCATGAACAGTCTCAATCAAACCGAGACGGCAATATTTTGTATATGTCGATCGAGTTCGGCCGTTTCCAAAGGTCCTCTCTCATACTCTTTTATAGGTAAGGCCATATCAAATTAATTCCCAGTTTATCATCCAAATTTTGGAAAAAATTGCGGCGGGGGGTGCAATTTTTATTTTTATTTTTTATTTTCGGACAAAATAAAAATTGTCCCGGCGGCATAAAATATTCTGGGCGGGCGGGGATGATAAACTGGGAATTAATTTTATATGGCCTAAAGCACATCTTTTATAAATCTCAAGTAGGCTTACTGAGGGAAGCTTGATCCCCTCAAGTGGTCTCTTAATAAATCGTTTTGATGTTTTCAGGGGAAAATCTCAAAAAACATTTGTCTGGTACTATTTGCATTGCAGCTTACCGGTAAGCAGCATGTCGTACATTCCATCATATCGTATATAGATGCTACTGTTACTGTTTCTATGTCTTGTTAGTTTCCATTTACCGTTACTCTAAGCATGTTTAATGGTGAAACATATGGGGGTGTCCTTGTACTAAATTGTTTTCTTCATCTAGTGGCAACAAAAAGGGGGGTAATTGATACGCAAGTGTTACACTAGTGATCTCAGAACAGATATATATACTTAACCCTTAACCCGCTAAGCATGACTATAATAGCCTTGGTGTCCAGTGTAAACCCTGATCAGCCTGTGAGTAACTCGCAGGCTGATCATGGTTTACTATGTATGGCTGCTGATTAGTCATTTCCCCCCAAAACACCCCTTTTTCACATAAATGTAATTGTCTTAATTCAAAGAAAGAACAGTCCATTATATATATATATATATATATATATATATATATAGCGGGTTAAGGGTTAATGCCATTAAAAGTGCAAGTTTTTTTATTTTGTAGAAATTATCCACATTCCCTATAAATCTGGTGACCGCAAATTCATGTGTTGAAAGAATTAAAATCAGAATTATGCAATCGATCTTGGAGACCTTTTAACTAAAAAATAAACACAAAAAAAAAAAAAACTTCACTTTTAATGGCGTTAAGTATATATGGCAAACATGGCTTGGTTGAACTGTGTGGTCGATCATAATAGGTGTAAAAACAGAATAACAAGTCTAAGACAATTAAAGTCCCTATCGCGCCATCAACAAGCACATTTAGCCTCGGTCACCCGGCCCGCTTCTGATTTCTTCGTTACGCTATGCTTCACGGATCCAGAACCACGGCCTGGGGAAAATAGGACGTTTAAAATCGCCCTCTCGTTTTGGGCGATTTTGGAGAGATTTTGAGGGATTCAACGAGACTTTCAAAATACATCTTTTTAAGTTAATTTAATAATAATTTCTTATTTTTAACATATGAGAAGCAACAAGTAACGTTAAAAAGTTTAACTGATGCATCAACAATTGACGTTGTACGTTTATTTACAACATGACGTCACGCAAACATCGACATTATGCGCGTGAAAAAAACGCGCGAATAAATTGTGCTAATCGCTAGTGGGCGCTTTAATTGGCCTAATCTACCCAGACCGATATCTGCAAGTAAGACATATATGCATGATACGGTCTGGCTGGCCGAGACTACAGGCACATTTTGCAACAGATGTACACACTTTCTAAATCTACTGATGATGAGATATATACTGACAAAAATTAGTTTAGCAAGTAAATAACATATAAATCCCGTTGACCAGATTCCAGGATATGTGTAGAAGCAGTCATGCGCAATATAACTTACATTATTATCAGTTATATTAAGCGGATAAGTCTCAAAATAAATATGCAAAAACAATAGCAATATGTGGTAATCTACGTGTTTTACAGAAGTTATAATTTTGCTCTTATTCAATGCCAAGGGAGGTAATTTCACAAATGGTAAACTTTGGTTCCCTATATATCTTTATAATGGCAAGGAAATTGTCGATTGTTGTAGCGGTGATTATAACTTGAGACCCATAACAGTAATTTTGTAATGTTTAATCTTGCTCTTTACTTTATCTCTATTTTTAAATGTGAAATAGTATGTTTTAACTAAATGGGAGATAACTCTGATACTTACAATAGAATACAAAAAGTAAGTGAAAATCAACCTAAGTCATGCCGATGATTTAAAATACTTCACAATATAAAATAACATTACATTTATTTAAGCTAGATGTGCATATGGGCTTGCTAAACTTTAATTTTTCAGTATATATATAACTTACACATTTTGAAAATTCAAACTCTTTAGACACAATATAAACGGATTTAGCAAGCCAGGACAAACCACAAAACTGGATCGTCGAATTAAGAGTTACCCGCTCATAACTGATTTTACGCATATTCATTCACGGATATTTTAAGAACCCGTGAATAACATATACTTTTCAGCACATGTACATTATTATACAACCTGGATCGAGTTTGACAAATGGTTTTGCACTGTAATTTCGTCGTTATTTGGCGGGTTATAGTTTCTTTAAGAAATGAATGTGATAAATGAAGTATACAAAACTAAGACCATTAATTGTAAACAAAACTAAGATATACAGCAGCCATATTGGCAGTATAATTGCAAACAAACTCATTTCAAGTGCCTGAAAAAATCTTGTTCTTGATAAATAATATTTTCAGAAGCGTAAATGTAATATCCTATGCCTGGAGTACCATCTTTTCCCCATGGTGACATTGAGTCATATTAAAGTAACAGCTGCAGTGATTGTTGTAGAACATTTTCATATCAGCAGGCTACACAAATAAGAGTAGTCTGCATACAAATGCTGATTGGCCAGTTATAATGGCAAAAGGTCTAACTGCAGAGATTATTTACATTACTTTATTGCAATCAATCTAAAGATATTAAAAGATAAAGCATCAATGATTACCCTTATGACATAAATTTGCCAATATAATGCTAAACAAGTGCAAAGGCTGACGTAAATTTGCCAATATAATGCTAAACAAGTGCAAAGGTTGACGTAAATTTGCCAATATAATGCTAAACAAGTGCAAAGGCTGACATAAATTTGCCAATATAATGCTTAACAAGTGCAAAGGCACTCTTATACTGTTACTGATTCAAATGTATTTTATAAACATTATTGAGAACAAACCATAGCCAGGATTTCTGGAAACTTAAATGAGAACTTGCTGTCTAATTCCAACCACATTGAGCCAGCTAGGATATACTGACTGCTGGAAACTCAGAACTTGCTGTCTAACTGTAACCCGAGCTTGGGAATTCCTGTAAACACAGAACTTGCTGTCTATTTGAAACCAGATCGAGGATTGCTGGAAACTCAGAACTTGCTGTCTAACTGAAACCAGAGCCACAGGATTGCTGAAACTCAGAACTTGCTGTCTAACTGAAACCAGAGCCACAGGATTTCTATAACTCAGAACTTGCTGTCTAACTGAAACCAGATCCACAGGATTGCTTTAACTCAGAACTTGCAGTCTAACTGAAACCAGATCCACAGGATTGCTGAAACTCAGAACTTGCTGTCTAACTGAAACCAGAGCCACAGGATTGCTATAACTCAGAACTTGCTGTCTAACTGAAACCAGAGCCACGTACAGGATTGCTGAAACTCAGAACTTGCTGTCTAACTGAAACCAGAGCCAGGGTTGCTGGAAACTCAAATTAGAACTTACTGTCTATAACTGCAACCACATAAAGGATAATACTGAGTGCTGGAAACTAAGAACTTGATAACTGAAACCAGATCCTGAAGAGTGTAGTCTAAGTCAAGATTGCTCAGAATTTTTCATTTTGTTCTCTAAATATCCACCTTGCCATCACGAACATTGCTGAGGCCAAAAAAAAATAATGTGTGGTTTTGGTTACTCAACCGATTTTGGGGCGTTTTTGCCCCAAAAGTCACGTCACATTGGGCTGATCATCGTACTCAGAAAGGGATGCAATGCCGGTAAAGTTAATTCCATTTCGGGGACGCTTACAGCTCTGTTGGTATGATCAGCAATACAATAGAAAAGCATTCTGACAACGTTGATCTCAATTCAGACATGATGGCTTTCTCTCTTCTTTTTTTTTTAGGAATTTGTATTGAGATTCATTTATGAACACTAGCATTTATGAACACTAGCATGACAGAAAAAGTAACAATTAAGATAAAATTAGCAAGACCGAATGGCAGTCTAGGCTCGTTTTACCGATTCAAACTAGATTTAGAAAACAAAAATTAGTCTCCATAAAAAAAAGTTTTCAACGACCCACCGTCCCTATATTTTCCCCAATGTAACCAGAACCACACATTATTTTCTTTGGCCTGATAGTGTTTTTCTTTAATACGCATTTCCAATTTGGGAATCTAATGGGATCGTTAAATTACATAAATCTTCTTATATGTTGTTTGATGCTTCTAAGCTTATTCTATAAGGATGTTTGCATGTTTCTCTATAATTTGTGGTTAATCTCTTAGTATATGTCACATTAACTTCTCTCCAGCCTCTATCTGCATGACAGCATGATTAAGGAATAAATGAACAGCACAGAAACTTTATCTATAATGAAAAATAAGCAATATTATGAGAGAATACCCTGAGAAGAATCAATCTGGCAAGAAGTGCCTATATAAAACTAAGCCAATGTCATCATGGGAGCTCTTTTAATTTCAAGCTTCAATTACACTTCCAGATATGGAACTGGTATCTATTCCAGTATTAGCTGGTTTCATTATCATATGAGTCAATAGACCATGCACTGGCATGCAACATTCAAGAACATAATATGTTCTAGAAAAATGAATCAAGAACCGTTCAAGTACTGTTATGTTCTAGAACTATTCATGAACCCCCCTACTGTCATGTGTTTTCGCGGATTGACTTTCTTTTTTTGTTGATGACAGAAAAATGGTATTCAGCACTGCAGAACAGTTCCAGTACAGATAGTTCTAGAACTGTGCTTCATCTGTTCTTGTGCAGTTCTAGAACGGTGCATGAACGTTAAATGAGACAAAATTTCTAGAACTTATGTTCAAGAACAGTTCTAGAGCTATTTCCAGTACAGATCGTTCCAGTACACATAGTTCTAGAACTGTTCTTGAATATAGGTTCTAGAAAATTTGTCTCATTTAACGTTCACAAACTGCTCTAGAACTGTACCAGAACCGATTAGATACAGTTCAAGAACAGTTCTTGAACAGTCTATCCAGAACAGTTCAAGAATTGTTCATGCACAGTTCTAGAAAATTTTGCAGGGGATTATGCTACCTTCATGTATGTGTTTGGAAAGGAACAAACAAATATTATTTTGGTTGCTTTTTTTATTGTCACAGCTCAGTGGGATACATTCTTTTAATACATACTTTTTATAATCAAACGGTAGAACGCGATGGATGTTCCCCGAAATGTATCCTCAACTTATCATATGGCCTTGCATCACCCAGCAGTTTTCAATTTGCAGTTCCATTATTAGTTTATGCTCCAGATAAAAATCTAAGTATAAAATTACAAACGGCAATAACTCTAATTTGAAAGATGACAGAGTTACGGTTCTTGCACTCTGTACTTTCTCTCATTGCCCTCTTTTACTGTGTAAAGTTTCATTGCAGTCCCCTCAGCAGTTTTGAAGATATGCTCCGGACAAAAAGTCTAAGTATAAAATTACAAAGGGCAATAACTTTAATTTGAGTGCTTCTTTCACTCTGCTCTTCCTCTCATTGCCCTCTATCATTTTGTGAAGCTTCATTGCAATCCCATTAGTAGTTTTGAAGATATGCTCCGGACAAAAATTCCAAGTATAAAATTACAAAGGGCAATAACTCTTTAAAGGACAAAGTGGCAACTATATGCTCGCCCTTTGGGGAGCATAATAAACTTACTTAACAATATATATATATTGATATATGATGCAGATATACTATATAGAGAATAATATATGGGCATTTCACATATCTGACAAACCCTGTATCTGTCCGAGACGCCAATATTGTACAGAGAATAATATAATTATGGGCATTTCATATCTGACAAACCCTGTATCTGTCTGAGACGCCAATAAGGTATAGAGAATAATATCTGCCAGAAAGCTGATACTGGGCGAAGGCTATTTTATTCTATTTATTATATACTGCAAAATATATTTTGTTGATTTTAGTGGTATTAGGAGAATAAAAATTTAATATTTATTTCTTGCCGGATATAATAGCGGATCTTACATATGTGCTCATTTATTATTGAATTTATGAAAGGAGCTGGCAAAAAGATATAATGCGACAGCTTGCAAAGCATCAAATCATGTGGCCTTAACTGATACACATTTGCTGTGTAATTCAGTAATAATTTGCACAGCTATACAACCAGTGCCCAGTGGTTTAACGAAAATATAGAATGGTGTTAGACCAGAGTTCTTTTATTTGTTAGTTTACGGGAGAGCCTGCCGTGTTTTTTCCCAAATCAAAATCAAAATAAAATTTAAAATCCCCGATATATTTTCGTATCATTAAAGCAAATCAGAAGATAAGTAAACCTAACGATTCTAAACTTTATACTTTGCTCACACAGTTTTGATAGACAAAAACAACTCTGAATTCACTGACAATTTGACCTGTGACAGACCTCCATATACACAGTCTGCATCCCTATGCCTGACAAGGCCGAAACATTTACTAAAAAAACTCTAGTCATTTGTGTCCCCTGCCCCCACCCAACCCGGGACATAGCAGGTGTAAAGGACAGGCCTTTGAATTGAATTGTATTGGGGTTTTAAGGCGCACCAACACATGAAAAGGTTATATGGCGCCTAATAGGCATGAACATGCCAGGCTCATCTTCCATGTACATCGAGATAAAATATGGAAAATGGGCCTAGAACCTTCTCACCCTGAACTGCAGAGTTGCTGCAAATTCTATCGTAGAAACTCCATTTACGCTGGAGCCACGTTATTGTTTTTCTGCCACTGCTCTTTTGATGCGAGCAAAATAGCACCTGAAACAATACAGGGACAGGCCTTTGAACTTTCGACTATCCTGGTAGTGCTGTAGATAAAAGGGGTTTTCTTTTGCATCCAAAAACTAGCTAACGAAGACAGCGGTCCCAGAGATTTGACTATATTTTACTAGAAATTTGTTTCAATTATAAAAAACAAATGAAAAAAATCTGTTTCATATGTTTCATATGTCACGTCAAGTTCTTCTGTTGTTGTTTTCCAAAACATGAAAATTAAAAAAAGTCTCAAAAAGTAACTTTTATTTTAAATTTTATTTTAGACTCAATGTAAATGCTGGTCTTAATTTTATTTTGTTTCATCCTTCCTACTGTAAATTTTTGAAAACTTTCTCGTAAACCAATAAATAAACAAGAAATGTCACTGTAACTGACAAATGCCTGACATCTTCTGACCTCTAAGTGCGACCTTGACCTAGAAGCTACCGGACATAGTCTTGTTGTGGTGAACACTTCTGCCAAGTTATTTGAAAATCCCCCCATGAATGTTAGAATTATTTACCGGACACGAAATATGGACACAAAAGTACTTTATTTTGTCTTTGACCTTTACTTTGAAGCCACGGACCTGGAATTTGCATGTAACACATCCTCTTGTTGCGGTGAACACTGCCAGGTTATTTGAAAATCCCTCAATGAATGTCAGAGTTATTTGTCGGACACGAAAGTACATTTTTCTACCTTTGACCTCTTAGTGCGACCTTGACCTTGAAGCCACGGACCTGAACTGGGTGCACGATAAGTCGTCTTGTTTTGGTGAGCACTTGTGCCAAGTTAGTTGAAAATCCATCCATTATTGTCCGAGTCATTTACCAGACACGATTGTACGGACTGACGGACAGACCGACTCATTGACTGACGGACGGTGCGACTACTATATGCCACCCTTATAAACAACTCTGGCCTTAATTTTTCTCTCCCATGACGTAAGCTGTATGATAAATCGTCCTATAGCTATATGATAAATCGTCTGGCTGCTGCTCAGTCATTTTCCCCAAAGCACCCCTTTGTCACATAAATGGAATAGCCTTAATTCAAAGAAAGAACTGCAGTCCTTTAAATATATGTAGCGGGTTAAGGGTTAATTAATGAATAATGAGCTGATTTCATGTCATGTTATAGAGACAGGGAGATAGCTAGGATACAGAAATCTCCAGGGTAATTAATTTCTACTACCAATTATCAAAAAGGTTTTTTAATGTGCCCCGATTGTTAGATTGATAGATTGTTACTCGACTGATAGATCCATGAAGTTTGTGTCCCTTTAATAATATAAACCTCTAGATTGTCATGTGTCCCTTTAAATGGGGTACATCAGGCTTTAGGGGTAGATTTATAAACATATAAAAAGCTATAAATGAAATCTCCTGAATAATTAATTACAACCTGAAATGGTTGAATATAGAGATGGAACATTGAAGTCCCTTATTATAATCCCGCTATATATCAACAGGCAAATTTTATGTACACAGTTTCTAATCCTACTGACGAGGAGGCATCTATATATATAACTTACATATTTTGAGAATCCAAACTCTCTAGACACAATATAAATGGATTTAACCAGCCAAGCCAAACCCCCGAACTGGAGTGTTGAATCAATTCTTTTTACGCATATTCAATCATGGGTATTTAAGAACCTGTGAAAAAAACTCATGCTTTTAATCAGCATATATACATTATGATAATATATACATTATGATATGATTTAAACACCTGGACAGAGTTTTAATAAACGGTTTAGAGTAACTTTGCCATTATTTGGCAGGTTAGTTCCTTTAACAGATTACTATAAAAAAAGTGAAATAATTAGTATTTATAAATTAAACCAAGTCTTGTCAGACCATAGGGGAATCTGTAACGTGAATCACCCTGCCAGGATTTGCATTCAATCTACTTCAATCTACTTCAATCTACCAAATTTCTCCTAACAGTAGCGCGCCCAAACTATGCAAAATGCCAAGGAACTGTTTGTAAGGGTTATAGAAAAGATCGAAAATGTACTGAATTATTGATTTATTTTGATTTTTTTGGATACAAAAATGTTTTGAATTTTGAAGAATATGTTGTTTTTTTGTGTTTTTTTAAACGTGGTGGGCTGGGGTTGGACCCCGGTGCGTTACTATTAATTGAGGCAATCTTATTAGGGGAAATATGGTAAACAAGAAATGTGTTCATAGGACATTAATGCCCTCACTATTTTTCACATATTAATAAGGACATTCTCTTTTGGACAATACTTAAATTAATGAATCTTAAACTATTCCCAGGAGCATAACTCTGGAATTACAGAGGCAATGGGGCTGATTTACAGGCAATGGGGCTGATAAACAAGCAATGGGGCTGATTAACAGGCAATGGGGCTGATAAACAGGCAATGGGGCTGATTAACAGGCAATGGGGCTGATAAACAGGCAATGGGGCTGATAAACAGGCAATGGGGCTGATTAACAGGCAATTTGGCTGATTAACTGGCAATGGGGCTGATCGATTAACAGGCGTTGTACCCAGAAACAATTTGACCAAATCTGAAGAAGATTTAATAACACATACCCAAGAATGAGTCAAGACAAAATTAGCTTCGTGAAATTTTACTATTCCGAGGGGAATATAACTCTGGAATTACTGAGACGATGGAGCTGACTTTCTAACATGGCCGAGACATTGTGCCCATTCCGGTATACAGTCTGACCAAATTTTGAGAAGATTGGATAACAAATACCCAATTTAGAGTCCGGACAACATTTTCAGCAGGCAAAGTGGGTAACACTACAATTATGCCCTTCCACCATTCTTTGAATGGCAGGGGCACAAAAATATCTTACAGGGCCATGTTCCCATACCCCACTAGCATTTTTAAAAGCCGCTCAATAGAGTCCATGCATATTTTAAATAGTCGTCCAGCTACGCCACTGGAAGTTCTCACTGTCTCATATTTCTATGGCCGCCTTCAATGACAAAACATAAAACTGATTTCTCCAGTGTTTATTTTATCATATTACACTACCAGCTCGGTAAATGTAGTCATGGAAACAAAAAAATCCTTTTTTTTCACTGAGACTTTGATAAAGCACATATTAATTTTAGGCAAATTAAATTTTCAACTGTTATTATATCCTTAGGGAAATTTTAATATTAATATTCAATAGTATTATATTATAATTATCCTTAGAGAAATTTAATAAAGCTTTATCCCTCAGGTGAAATAATGGGTGAAAAAAAGTCACATCAAGTTGGAAATTCCCGAGTTCTAAAACACATACAAATGGAAGTAAAAACTTTCTAAAGACTGGACCTTTTTTTATTTATTTTGTTAGAAAAGGCTCTAAACACATAACAAGAGGTCAATGACCTTGAAGCTCTACTGATTGATTTTGATTTTAGGAAGTAGTCGCTACAGACTTGTTTTTTGAAAATCTATTTTTAACCGTGGTGGCCATCTTGAATTTCCGGCCGACCTGAAATTTTGCTAAGATCAATAAGACATTAAGAGCAACATTCCTGTGAAGTTTCATGAAAATCCGTCAGGTAGTTTCAAAGTAGTAGTCTCTACAAGTTTTTATTATATAACTCTATGTAAACAAAGCAGCCATGTTTAAGGTCAAATCAAAACGATTTTCGACAAGGACCAACATCATGTCATACTGATCATTTTAGAAAAAGTCCCATATCAATATCTCTTATTGTTTTGAAGAAGTAGTCGCTACAAACTTATTTATTTTAAATCTATTTTTAGCTGTGGTGGCCATCTTGAATTTCCGGCCGACCTGAAATTTTTCTAGGATCAACTAGACATCAAGAGCAACATTCCTGTGCAGTTCATGAACATCCGTCAAGTAGTTTCAGAGGAGTAATCGCTACAAGTTTTTACTATATAACTCTATGTAACCAAAGATGGTCACTGGCAGCCATGTTTAACGTCGAATCAAAATAATTTTCCACAAGGATCTACATCATGTCATGCTGATCATTTTAGAAAAAGTCCCATATCAATATCACTTATAGTTTTCAAGAAGTAGTCGCTACAAACTTATTTTTTAAAAATCTATTTTTAGCTCTGACGGCCATCTTGAATTTCCGGCCTACCTGAAATTTTGATAGGATCAATTAGACATCAAGAGCAACATTCCTGTAAAGTTTCATGACAATCCGCCAAGTAGTTTCAGAGGAGTAGTCGCTACAAGTTTTTACTATATAACTCAATGTAAACAAAGATGGCCGCTGGCAGCCATGTTTAACGTTGAATCAAAACGATTTTTGACTAGGATCAACATCATGTAATGCTGATCATTTTAGAAAAAGTCCCATATCAATATCACTTATAGTTTTCAAGAAGTAGTCGCTACAAACTTATTTTTTAAAAATCTATTTTTAGCTGCGACGGCCATCTTGAATTTCCGGCCGACCTGAAATTTTTCTAGGATCAATAAGACATCAAGAGCAACATTCCTGTAAAGTTTCATGAAAATCCGCCAAGTAGTTTCAGAGAAGTAGTCGCTACAAGTTTTTACTATATAACTCTATGTAAACAAAGATGGCCGCTGGCAGCCATGTTTAACGTTGAATCAAAACGATTTTTGACTAGGATCAACATCATGTCATGCTGATCATTTTAGAAAAAGTCCCATATCAATATCACTTATAGTTTTCAAGAAGAAGTCGCTACAAACTTGTATTTTAAAACTCTATTTTTAGCTTTGGCGGCCATCTTGGATTTCACATCAACATGAATTTTTGCTAGGATCAACTAGACTTTATGGGCAACATTTCTGTAAAGTTTCATGAATATCCATCCAGTAGTTTCAGCTGTGAAGTCGCTACAAATAAAAGTTTACGGACAGACAGACGGACAGACGGACAGACGGACAGACGGACGGACGGACGACGGACGCCGCACCACGGCATAAGCTCTGCTGATCTCTGATCAGTAGAGCTAAAAATGGAAGAAAATATGTTTTTAAACACAATTCTGAAAAGGCTCTAAATATACTATTTGCTGTGTTACGTGTTGTTTCAGTCTTTTTTCCGAAAGGAAAGATCTTACGTAGCCATGTACCATTCGATTAACAGCAGCAATTTGCATATACAATATACATCGGAAACTACCGTGTCGCGTTTCTTTGTCCTTTCAGTATATAAATAGTGAAAACGAAGCATTTATTCATACATGTGATACTTTTGAAGACACAATCTGGGAGATTTAAGAACTTTTTAAGGGAGGTTTGTCCAAAATCTGTGAGATTCTATAAGCATACGGTATATGTGAGGTTATCAAATATTTCATAAATTTCAGCTTTTTAAAGCATTTAATGATGAAACAAAATAGGAAAATGTCATTTAAGAACTTTAAAATTTTATTTCATTTCACAATTTTTTTTCAGTGAAATGTTCAAATCGCACAGATTTTCGACTTCTCAGAAGAGACGAAATTCTGTGAGTTTTGGTCTCACATAGTGAGGAATGTATGAGCATTTTTACATTGACAGTAATTTTCGTTCTAGAAAGGGTTCAATTTCAGTGTCAGTGTACAAAGTGAATTACTACCAAAATGTACTCTACATTCCATGATTCTGTAAATCAAACTCCATTTATAGGACATGATCCAACATATTGTAATGGGATCAAAGCTTTTAGAGCTTCAAAGGAAATCACCTCAATCATGTGATATAGAATTGCTGGTATATCTGCACTGAAAAAAACAATCTAATGTAATGTTGACTTGTGCTGAACTGAATTGCTCTAAATAGCTCTATTAAAGATAAAAATGACCACCATTTTTTTGTAGTATTATCACATTAACAAATTTAACTCTTACATCAAATGAACATTTCTTGATAGTCCAGATGAGAGAAACGTATATTTAAAAAACCGTAATAAGTTTTATTATATAACCTATAAATAGACGCGTTTTCATTGGCTTAAAAAGTAATTTTTTAGAAAAAATATCTAGCGATATTGAACCTGTTTTTTTGATATTGACCTGTTTTTTGATATTGACCTGTTTTATATAATTGTTTTTTTGATATTGACCTGTTTTATATAATTGTAAATTGAGGGTTATATAATAAAACAGTTATGGACTTTTCAGCTGTTATACATGATGTGATATGTACCAAAAAATCAATTATTGACCGCCTCGGTCAATAATGATTTTTTTGGTGCATATCACATCATGTATAACAGCTGAAAAGTCCATAATTGTATAGTATGTAACAAAAAGTAGTATTTGCATGACGTAGATACTGCTTTTATATACCACTGCGTGACTGCACGGGGAAATGAGGTAAATCTGAATTGTATAGCTGCACAACTATTGCCAGATATTTGATAAATATATTTGCCTGTGGATTAATTTACTTGTTTAAGGTTTTCTATGTCATCAAATAATACCTTATTCTCGTTTTTCATATTATGAATATGATATTGCAATGTGTGAATTTAGATATCTATTGTTGTGTATTGATTTAGATTTAAATAAACATAAACATGTTCATGAAACAAAACATGGCCGGAGAACTTTAATGCATTGTATGTCATTTACATGCTCAATGAATGTTGGATCGCCCATTTAATATTATCTCCATTCCAAAAGCTATTTCATGTTTAACTTGTTTGGTGGTTTACGTCATTTTTAGGCCATATATGACTGTCAATTTTTTTTGTGGTAGAGGATGACCACCCCATTTTTTCTGGGTAGAACCAGTACTGTATACTTCCCGCCATCCCTAAGAATTGACACTTTCGCACCTGATAATCGAGCTCCTAATGGGATTCGAACCGGCGCAATGAGAGGAATTGATACAACATGCAGTTACTGCATACCGTATTTTTCCTTATCAGAGCGCTTCCCCTCAAATAGTAGCAACCTATGTGACTCCCCCACTCAGACACGCACATGTACCCCCCTCCCCTCCTCCCCCACCCCACCCCACCACCCACCCCATCCACTTGTTTAAAAAAACAAAAAAACTTTATAAGAGCATCTCCTTGGCATTTTGCATAGTGCCAGAGCGTTACTATTAGGGGAAACACGGTATCTTGATTTATATGGCTGCACTTTACCCTATTGCATTGTATGGAACACTGTAATCCAGTAATGTTGATGTAATGCAGATACACAAATCTGGAAATGGGGGTGCCATATGGCACTTTTACAAAAAATATAGTTTAAACTTTAAGAAACAGATGGCGGTTTCAAATTCATTCATAAACATACATATGGCTAGAGTAGTTTAATTAATCCTAACAAATTTAAGTGCAAACTCATGCATTTGTTTATTTCCAGACTTTTTTTTTATTAAAATTGATATATACAGTTTATTTTAAAGCCTGTGCTGCTGGCTCATGATGTAGTTTTAAAGAAGATAATTTACACAGGAGGAAAATGTCAAATCTTGAATTTACACAGGAGGAAAATCTCAAATCTCAGGAAAAAGATTTCAAATACGATTTTACACAGAATGGAAATCAATAATTTTGAAGGAATATTTATTTTGATGCATGACAAGATAAAGATTTTATTGCTTTTTTCCAGGAAAATCTTTTAAACAGTGTGATAAAGTTACAGGAAGTAGAACATATAATTATCAATCTGTCCAATAATGTTTTTTTTTTTTCCCTTTCTCTCCAGCATCTAGTAAGACAAATCTACATACCATATAATCCCTAATAAACATCCCTCCCCAAATAAATGCCCCAGAAATATTTTTTTGTAAAACTTATCAAAAGATGCAAGTTAACCTGTTTCATTCAAAATGGAACACACAATTAAAACTGCTAGAATACTTAACATGCGAGGCATTAACTGATTGACTGACATGCAGACCTTGGTTTTCTTCATAAAGAAAATCATTAACTAATGTCTGATTTAAAAGCTAAATTATACATTTTTGGTCTCAAATAAACGCTCCCTTTTCAAAAATGTTACGCTCCCAGGGGCGTTTATTAGGGATTTTACAGTAGGCATTTTGGTAAAAGTATATACTTATACTGTTTGTGTACTTTGGCCGACATCACTGTAGTGCCATTATCCCCATTATCCCACACAATTCATTGTGATGTAATTGGCATAATACCCATTCTGCCTGTATGTATAGTTAGTTAATTAGTGTGTCTAGTTATCTTTAGCATTGTGATGATGGCCAACTAAAGACTCTTTAATAGATTCAATGTTTACCTTCTCTTACCTGGAAGTTAATTAATCTACGCCAGGTAAAAACAACAAGAACATGGGCAGGTTCTTTTCTCCTTTTGAAGTGGACTTTTTTTTGGTCACAGTTTAGCTCATCATTAATTAGATATTAACCAGAGATTCCTTACATTGAACAAGTGTAATATATTTCTTATCATGCAGTTACTGAGTGCAATGAGTAAGGCACATTCCTGGATTCCTTTGTATATATCCTTCCCATCTCTTCATGTCAGCAAAATAACCAAGATTTAGGGCAGCTCTGTAAATACTGAGATGGATCATAAAACAAACAATTCAATTTTTATAGTGGCCTAACAATTAATTTGCATGCTCTCTTTTTAAACATCAGCGACCCCCCGACAGCTGTGGGTTCGAGCCCTCAAGGGACCAGACCTCTTTATGTGTGGAAGATATCCAGCTGACTGGCGGACAGTGTATTAGCCAGCCACCCGCAGCCGTCTTTTGCACGGCCGTTTTTGAAAAATCGCGGCCAATATTTCGGGAGTGGGTGGGGTAAAAAAATATTAATTCTCAATAATGTTATGTTTTGTATACATTTATAGAAGAATATGATCTAAAATGTATTTTTTTCACCTTTATCTGTAAAAATAAATTACCCCAGAGACACCTACTGGTCGCGATTTGGCGCGTAGCATGTTAGCAAATTATTTTGCACACCCTGTTTGCATATTTGCACACCCAGTTCTTGGATTTCTGCCTAATACACTGCTGGCGGATAGGCGGTGGAAACCCAGGGGAGAGCCTTGTCACCTAGTTAATAATGACCCAGACAATACTGTAACATGACAGGGATGCCAATCCACAAATTTATGTGTCAGCATTTTTATACAATAAGTACCATGCAAGGACATTTATTAAACAACAAAGTCTCTTTCAGATTATTAGCACCTTCATCAATGGTCATGCTACGAATGGTTTGATCCCTTACCAGTATTCATAGGAATCTGCAGGCATTCAAGTCTCAGCTTTTTAAATGGACTCTCCAGGAACCCATTTTCTGCACAAACTTTAGACGTGCTATATATATATACCTGCATATTTCAACATCCAGAAACCAATAAAAGGAGTTCCAAGTCAATTCCTATTTACTTACCAGGTTGACAGGAAGTCTGGTCAAACAATGGCTAATAAATATTGCTGCAGGAGGCTCATAGAATTTATGAAACATATGTTGGCATTGATATCCATTTGATTTATTGCCGTTTTCTAACGGCCAAGATAAACAAGAGGCCCAAGAGGGCCTGTGGACGCTCTACTGGCTAACATGGCTCTTATAACATCAATGAAGCGAGTGACTGCCATTTACGTTTTTTTGAAAGTTTCGGGCAAAAAACAGCTTTTTAACTAAATCAAGGGCCATAATTAAAAATCTGGTAAAGTTTGGTAAAGATCAGATGAAAAATGAAGGCTATACCGTATTGAGGCAAAATATAGCATTTTTAACTAAATCAAGAGCCACAACTCCTCTGTTACTGGTCCGACTGGTCCAACATAGAGCAAAAAAAGAAATATATAGATACATATAAAAAGGAATAATTTCCAAAAAAAAGAAGAAAAAAAAATGAAAAAAAAAAAAGAAATAAAAAAAAAAAAAAAAAAAATTATAATTAAAATAAAATTTAAAATAATATAAAAAAGACAGTCGTAAAAGCTGGGAAAGTTTGGCAAAGATCAGATGCAAAAATGAGGCCCTTTCGTACGACAAGGCAAATTATAGCATTTTTAACAAAATCAAGGGCCATAACTCCGCTGTTACTGGGCCGATCTGGTTGTTTTTCGAACCTGATCAAGCTTTCATAGACATTAACAATATGATGAAGTTTGGTAAAGATTGGATGAAAAATGAAGGCCTTATCGTCTTAACGAGACAAAATATATCATTTTGAACTAAATCAAGGGCCATAACTCCGATGTAACTGGTACGATATGGCTGGTTTTCGAAATTGTTCGAGCTTTCATTGATATTAACAATCTGATCAAGTTTGGTAAAGATCGGATGAACAATGAAGCCCCTATTGTCTTAACTAGGCAAAATATAGCATTTTTAACTAAATCAAGGGCCATAACTTCGCTGTTAATGGTCCGATATGGCTGTTTTTCAAACTTGTTCGAGCTTTCAACGACATTAACAATCTGATAAAGATTGGTAAAGATCGGATGAACAACGAAGCCCCTATCGTCTTAACGATGCAAAAAATAGCATTTTTAACTAAATCAAGGGCTACAACTCCGCTGTTACTAGTCCGATATGGCTGTTTTTCGAACTTGTCCGAGCTTTCATTAATATTAACAATGTGGTAAAGTTTGGTAAAGATAGGATGAAAAACGAAGGCCCTATTGTCTTAATGAGGCAAAATATAGCAATATAGCATTTTTAACTAAATCAAGGACCATAACTCCGTTGTTACTGGTTCGATCTGGCTGGTTTTCGAACTTGTCCGAGCTTTCATTGATATTAATGATGTGGTAAAGTTTGGTAAAGATAGGATGAAAAAAGAAGGCCCTATCGTCTTAACGAGGCAAAATTTAGCAATATAGCATTTTTAACTAAATCAAGGGCCATAACTCTGCTGTTACTTGTCCGATCTGGCTGGTTTTCGAACTCATCCGAGCTTTCATTGATATTAACAACCTGTTAAAGTTTGGTAAAGATCGGATGAAAAATGAAGGCCCTATTGTCTTAACGAGACAAAAGTTAACACCGTCGGACGACGGACGGACGGACGACGGACAACTCGGCATCCCATAAGCTCTGCTGGCCGAAGGGCCTTCGGCCAGTAGAGCTAAAAATTGCTTTTCCAATGGGGCTCAATTTCAATTATAATACATTCTAAAATAAATTGAAACAGTCAGTGATTTTGGACAAACTATTACTAACATGGAATTGAATTGAATTGGGGTTTTAAGGCGCACCAACACATGAAAAGGTTATATGACACCTAACAGGCCTGAACATGCCAGGCTCATCTTCCATGTACATCAAAATAAAATATGGAAAATGGGCCTAGAACCTTCTCAACCTGAACTGCAGAGTTGCTCCAAATTCTATCGTAGAAACTCCATTTGAGCCACGTTATTGTTTTTCTGCCACTGCTCTTTTAATGCGAGCGAGCGAGACAGCACCTGAAACAATGCAGGGATCATGATGAAGACCTTTAATGAACATGAACAAAAAAAGATAAAATGAACATGAATTTGGGGGGATTCTACCCCTCTGCCTACCCCGCCAAAGGGATCTGCAGTGGCCCTATTCCTTGCCCCGTGACTAAACGGGGCCCCCCGGGAACCACACGGGGGCACATGGTATTTATACAAAAGTATAGGTATGTTGGACATCGATTTGAGAGGTTTACACAATATATGACGACTATTTGAGATTTAGCCCAGATTTATCCCTATTAAAATGTGTTCTCAGTCAAAAAGCAGAGAATATATTATGATAACATCATTCTATTAAATCAATATGTTAATGTTGCATGCATGTAGTGTTGCACACAGATTATCACCAGCCTCTGGTATAGTAACAGCTCGCTCACTGCCAATGACTTATCAAGATCTAGCTGGGAGATACATGTTGTAACTGCCAATCAAATAATTACATGCTCAATGCTACTTTATTTTAATGAGTGGCTTCTGTTTCAGATAAGTGCTATTGAAAATGGGGAAAGAATGATTCAGGAAACTTAATGGAAACTAATTTCTCTCTAGGGAAATATAAACCGAAGCTAATATAGAATGCAAAAAGAAACTGCGATTAAATTAAAGCACTGCAGGTGAGAATTATGGATATCTTTCAAGAAAGTAAATAAAACTATTAAAATGTGCTTCACTTTCAAAGCTACGTGCACGTTCACTAATTAATTCAATTTTTTGATGTATAAAATATTGTACCGTACAATCCCTAATAAATGAAACCTTCCCCCCACACCACCCCCAATCCCCCACCCATTAAAACTTACCAAAAGATGCAAGTTATTACCAAAAGATGCAAGTTAATCTGTTTCATTCACAATGGAACACACAAATCTGTATAGTGTTTTACGCCATTTTCAACCCATAAGATTATATATATGACAATTTTTTTGTGGTGGCGGCAGCTTGCTCATCCACTTTTCCTGGGTTAAACCAGTACTGTACATCTCCCGCCCGCCAGGTTTACGACACAACGTCCACGGAGATGCAAAATCACTAGAAAATAAACTAACCCCCCTCCCCCACCCACCCCCTCCCCACTGGGCATTTATTAATTTATTAGGGGTTATACGGTAAGTATATAATGAAATTGGCTGTAAGGTTTTGATGAGTACTTGTTTTTCAACAGAAGTAGACATAAATTTTATTGAATAACTGATAGTAATCAAATTAAAATGTTAAGTGATTATTTATCAACAGATAGGAATATGGGAACCTGCCATACTGTTACGGATGATTCGATTCCTATATATGGTTCATTAATGTGCTCAGACAGACTGATACACGGGACTTTTTTGTGGTAGATCGAGGCATAGACCTACTACTTTTTCCTGGGTAGAACCATCCAACAGATGATCGAGAACTGGATAGCAAAGTTGACAAAAATATATAGATTTATATATAGATCTATATATATTTATTTTCTTAAATAAAGTTAAATAATCAAGGGAGATAATAATTGTTGTTGCTGTAATTAATGAAAATATACTAAAGTTTTTAAAGCAAAAGAACTTCAAAAAAAAGAAGAAGAAAATTATTGATTTTGTCATAAAATCACATCCGAATCTCAGGAGTTCCAAACAGCCAGACAAATTGAATTATTAGGGATTATTAGGGATCCTACTTTGTTTGAAGCCAGGGGTTTAATTAATAAATATGTTTTTTTTTATTTTCAACACATGTAGGTCTATTGGGACAGCTACAGAGATGTGGTGAAGGACGAACATGCAACTCCTAGACCTGAGAAGGCACACAGAGCGGAGTTCTGGAGCTATAAAGTGCAAGGCCTTGTACGCCAAGCTTCTGAGAATGCCTGAACCAACAACAAGGCATATTACATACAGATTTACAAAACAGTGAACGATAGAAAGCGTATACAGGCATATACTCCAAGAAGTAATTTAAAGATTTTTGTATGGCAGCCATCTTGGATGTTGTTCATGTGTAGTTTGGTCAAAATTGATGAAGCTGTTTCTGAGAAGAAGATTTTTTTTTTTAATTTCCCTATGTACCGGTAAGTTAATATAAAACATGTGACCCCTGGGGCGGGGCCAAATGTGACCCCAGAGTCACCCTTTGAACAAACTTGGTAGAGGACCGTAAGCTTATAGCAAATGCAAAATATTAAACCTCTGGCTCTTGCCTTGTGGTTTCAGAGAAGAAGATTTTTTAAAGATTTTTCCTATATAAGTCTAAGAAAACATGCAAAACCTCAATATACAAACATTTGGACTCCCTGGGCATGGCCATTTGTACTCTGGGGTCTTCATTTGAACAAACTTGATAGTCTAGGCATTAACGATCATTTTAAAAGAAAAAATGTCATAACCTGTCCAACGGTTCTTGAGAAGTAGATTTTTTAAGGTTTCGCCAATATTGGGTAATGGCGGCCATCTTGGATGTCGCGCTGACCTAATTTTAACAAATCTAAAAAGCATTCATCTAACAATCATCCAGGTGATGTTTGGTCAAAATTGGCCAAGTGGTTTCTGAGGAGAAGTCATCTGAAGCAAGAGTTAAAACGACGACTCTGGTGATCTAAAATATTACTTCATTTCCTTTTCTCCTGAGGTATATTTAACATTGCTGACTTCTTTAAATGGCATTTATCTGTGTCAAACACCCGACAAAAATTACACTTTTTTCTTTTTGAAAACATCTACTAGTAATTGCTGCAGTCACTGGATTGCCATTCAGTACCTCAAACTGCAATTATAAGCATCTATTGAGAAGGACTGTGCACACCAATTTTTCTAAGCTAGTGTGTACACGAGAATTTAGTTCTCACTATTTATAGGCGATTTTTTGATGCATTTTTGTAAGCATTAATATTGTTTATAATGCATATTTGAGGAAGAAATATGCGTAATTATGCAGATATGTGTCTTATCTGGAGCACTGAATTATATAAAAGAGTGTGGGTGTGCATTTATGTGTGTGTGGGTGTGCATTTATGTGTGCATGCATGCATGAGCATGATCTTAACACTTTATATTCTACTCATCTATAAAGGCGCAATGAAGAATAAATAATTGATCAAAAAAAAAGAGAAGTGTTTTCATCTGAATCTGCCAATTATGCTGTAAGAAGATTAACGCCCCATTGCAGCACTGCAAAACCTGGTCATCTCACTACATTGATCGTCACGCTATGGTTCATTAATGTATTAATCAATACTGTAAAATGGCAATTAGAGCCACGTGTGCATGGATAAAATGTATATTGACTAACCAATCGAGAATCACATGAACTCGATCAAGATGGTAATTTCCTTCGGATATTCGCGAATCATGCATGAATAGTGGTTCTGGAAAAATACACAATGACCTTCACATAAGGTGATATTTAAACAATAACAGATAATGAAAGGAATCATGGACATTTCTGAATGACATGTTGTGGATATGATCACCATCCCCCTGATTTTGTAATCCTAGATCAGGTGTTATAAAACACAGAGTGCTGCCCGGGTCATTATCAATATATTGTCCAGCAACTATTAATATGAAAAATTGCTTATGTCGACTTTCTGATTTAGGTGTTGTTATTGGTCACAAAATTAATGAAATGAAAAAAAAATCATGTTACAATAAAAACAACTGTTAAATACAAAAAAAGATTGAAAAACAAATGTTAGTGTATAGAGGTATTTACATGTACTTCTGATACCATTACACATTCAGAATGTTAATTAACAGTAAAATCCACTGCCCCTCATTAAGCTAGGGTACACATAACAAAAGATAATGTCCCTGCTTGTGGGTTTAGCCTGTGATTAATACAGTATCATATAAAAGAAGTTGTACACTTTTTTTTAAGAATTATCTCCCTTTATGTAGACATGCAACTAAAGAATGTAGTTCTTGCCCGCAGTAAAAAATGTTGGCTGATATTCATTTTTTTCTTCTAATATACATATTAATTTATATATATTTATATATATGTTTAAGGCTTGCAAGGAAAAACCTAAATAATTAGTGAATGGCCTGCATTTAACATTGGATTGAGGCAATGGATTGAGGCGAAATTATCATCGTAAAATAGCTGTCAAGAGAAAAAAAAGCAAATTATCTGGTTAGGGAATGGGAGCAAAGTTTAACATACCGGTAATTACACATCAAGTCTCGTGAGTTAAAACAATATTGAAAAAAACAAAAACAAACAAAATGATGTCACGAAGAGGTAGACACGCAATGACCGTTTCTTCTTACCAGACACTTTCTTCCCAATTCTTTACCACCAGTTCTTCCTACCAAACATTTTGAATCAAGGTGGACTAACTCGCTTTATTCTGGTCAAATCGTTGACATGTGTTACATATTGATTACTTATTCACTTAGCACGACATGCTAGAAGTACACATAAGCACAGAAATAAAATTGTTCACATGTAAGGGATGCGTGTGCGTCAGCGTGCATTACAACACTGATAAACTGTTCACTGCTACCATGTGTATATAATTATGATTGCATTATCAAAGTGAAAAACTCAAACTGTTCATTACTACCTAACCATGATTATGAAAACCATATGAGTTGCTGCTCCGCTGCCATTCTGGCAGCAAATCACAGCTCCAGTAGTCTGCATGACATTTTATAAAACTACATTCATGCCAAATTTTCCAGCATCACATCAGGGAGATTGGACTTCCAAATCAGGGAGATTTGGTCCAAATCATGGAGATTTACGAAACGCCATGAAACCATCGCATTTTTTCAAATAATGAATAGAAATGTTGACAACTGTTACTTTATGTCTAATTTTATTTTGCATTTCATTTTCTATATATATATACAATAGATGAAAACAAATAACAGTATATGCTGTTTATGCCACCCCGCCTTTTATACCGATTTTCAGTATTTGAGAGCCGCATTATAAACCTGTGCTCTGAAACCCGCAAACGTAATAACCGGTGTTGAGGTACACAATTTCTTCACAAAACGATGCAAAATTGGCAAATTAAATGGGGGGAAAACTGGTGTTTGTTATCATTAAAGCGGTAAAGGGTGTTGCAATTATGAAAGACTGGTTTAGTTGTAATATTGTGGGAGATATAACGTTGTTACTAGACGTTTTTACCGAATGTATTGATAAAAAAACGCCGATTTCGGCAAAATCCTGCAGTTTACTCCGGCCATATTTCAATAAATCTTGTGTGCCGCAAAAAGCTAGATACAATTTCATTGGTTGGTTGCATGATCGTAACCCCGCCTTGATCGATTTGACACGCAACAGCCGTTTGACAAATTACAGGAAATTCACCATCCTCGGCAAATAATTAATTTCCGGGTCCGGTTTTGAACGGTTTTCATGTGGTCGGTAGATCAAATTCAAGGCAAATCCGGTAGTCTACCAGAGAATGCGGGAGATTTGGCATGTATGGAACTACATGAATAAAAAGTTATAGCTTTTAGAAAGATGTTTGAGTGGTGGTTATATAATAAATATAGAAAGCAGCATTAAAATTAACAGAGCATGTTTATGACCCCCATCCAACACCATTCAATAGTTGTACCAACATAGAAGGCTAATATTATTACATGTTGAACATCTGGTAATTTAATTTGGCCATCTCTTTCAATATGTATTATTATTGTCTTATTGTCTAGACTATCACATAAAGCAGAACCAATTGGCATTAACAC
This sequence comes from Cyrtodaria siliqua, assembly GCA_037043455.1. Taxonomy (NCBI): domain Eukaryota; kingdom Metazoa; phylum Mollusca; class Bivalvia; order Adapedonta; family Hiatellidae; genus Cyrtodaria; species Cyrtodaria siliqua. The sequence continues at coordinate 15,318 of JAWPHD010002010.1, read as the reverse complement.
TGACCATCCCAGGAATGTAGACAAAATTAATCAGTGTCCGTTTCAAGTTTTGGAGCCTAAATTGGGACCATTTGATTATTAAACTTGGCAGAATGAAATTGCCTTGGGACGAATGTATGGACTTTCGCCAAGACCATCATGAAAGTTGTCTCTTCTAGAGAATAAGAAATATGCCTCATTGTTATACTGCAAAGAAAATTCTCGGGATTTTATTGGTCAATGGGCTGTAGACATGAGCCCATGTCTACGTCTTGCGAGGTGAACATAGGACAATTTCTCCGCAGGTACCCCATAATGTTGCCGATTCGTTTTGGAAACTGCCAATTGTTTCCTTTCTATAATTGCTTTTCTGCGCTTTCCATTGTGTGTAAAGGTCTGAAATAATCGTATATATTTTTTTATTTTACAGATAATAAAACATAAACATCATGAAAAAATATGTTTACTTTATGAAAAAATCTGCTAAATATAATGACGTTAGATCGATGACGTCACGAAAATAAACAACATCTAGTTAGAGGGACGTTACGGGGAAATTGGCGCAATAAAAATGAAAACGTGTTTTTGGCTGTTTTTTTTCTTAAATAAATGGTAACAACTTTGAAGTATGACAAATTCGTTATTAGGATTCTTGACAGGGAACATGGACTCACATTCCCTGCCTGGAAAGTATATTCTCCCTCGCCTAACGGCTCGAGAGAATATAATTTCCAGGCAGAGAATGTGAGCCCATGTCCCCTCTCAAAAATCCTAATAACTAATAGTATTTACCTTTCCATTTTCATAACAAATTACCTCTGCCAAATTAACTTCTATTTATCCGATGTTCATCATTTTCCTTGGGGAAATATTATCACCTATTTCAAAACAAAAGTTCATTAAACTCCATCTTTATATAGTAGAAATCTAATAGCAGTGGCAACTTTCATAGAGTATCAATTATGCCAAGTTATCACTGAGGCCAAATAAAAGTATATGTGTGGTTTCCTGGAGTTTGACCCTCTTTTTAAGGGCCGACCAGAAACATGTTATGCCAAAAGTTATCTCTTTTTTTGTTATGTTTTATATCTGTTCTGTATCTGATGATATCAAAATATATATATTTAAGTTAGTTTATCAAGTTATAATATTTTCCCACCTACCTTCCCTATTTTTTTTAACTTAATTGTAATAGGAACCACAGATATAATTTTATTTGGCCTGACAAGAGCATATTTTAGTTTCATATGAAAGATCTTGTTCCAAAATCAATCTCAGTATTTGAAATTAATATTTCAGTCAGAAGTTGTTTTGTTTTTTAAATCACATGCAAACAGGAAAAAATATCAATTGCAAACACAAATAGTAAACATCATTACAGAATAAATCCCAGTCTGATTCTAATTCGACACACCTGTCTGTTGTATCAGGGACACACCAGGCGATCGTGCCTGCTTGATAGTGCCTGCTTCAAAACTAACCAAACATCTTATCTGCGAAAGTGGCTCATATCTTAAACTCATTGTATTTTTTTTTCTGAAATTCATTTATCAGTCTGGGTGGGATAGCCCATTTTAAGTACCCTCTAGTGATGACCAGATTATGTTTTTACATACACTGGCAAGCCCGTCAATGAGGTTGAAAATGTCAGTGCTTGCATATGTATAATATAATTTGTAAATAAACATACAAAAAAACACCTAGAGAGAAATTATGTACCTGGGGCCCGTTTTTATGAAACATCTTACGATACTTTTGATCATAAATCATATTATTAAATTTATTGCTATATGTTAAACAGATAAAACAATTTTCTTTAAACTGTCCTACACATATATTGATTATGCAATATTTCCAGCCTTCATTGCTTGCTTCAAATGCTTTCAAGGAAAATAGTAGAATGTATTTTATTTTGACTTATGATCAAATGTATCGTAGGCTTTTTCATAAAACAGGGCCCATGTGATTCATTATTATTTTATCTTGGTTAAAGTTTAAAGGGTCATACGGCAATTTTGATTTTTTAAAAACTTGCCGCATCCCTTAGTTTTTCACATAACTTGTCATTAATAAATCATTAATATTATGTATCAGAATAGTATAAATAGAGGATCTTACGTACATGAGTACTCATTCATTATTGAATTTATTAAACGAGTCGGCAAAATCATATAATGCGAGGCTCTTGCCGAGCATTATATCATTTTTGCTAACGAGTTTAATAAATTTAATAATGAAAGAAAACGAATGTTAGAATCTATCCCATAACTCACATATCGACTTTTATTGCATTTTGCCTGTCGCTTTAGCATGCGAAACCGACATAAACCGTGGGATTTGGATCATAGTCATTATCAATTTTTTTTGACAGCGCATTTATAATAACTAGGCTCATTTGCATACTTATATAACTAGTGGTATATCGAAAATATAGAATGGTGTTATTCCAATCCCACACCGTAAGTTATGTGATAAAGTGAATTGTTTTTGCATATATCTAACTGGTGATTGCACTGCACCATCAATATGTTTAAACATGTGGTGGAATAAGAATAAGAAATGAAAACTCGCACTCTTATTTAATCAGATATGCAAAAAGGTTCATGATCGATATTGGATTAATAAATCGAGACGTCAACGCTCGACACAAACTTCAAGATTGTCGTGTGTGGCTTTAAAAAGAATCATTCAAATGATGTAGGAGTCAATCTGACACACAATAGTCTCTATCATCCAGACACACTCAAGCTGACTGCGAGCGTTAGCGAGCGTCTGGACTCACTGTCTTTTAAAAATGTTGACCGATAGACGGCGCCAACCGTCAAAACTGACTGCGACGTGACGTCATTTTGATTGCAACATCAAAGTCCACGTTGAATTACGCGCAACATTAGTTCCAATGGGATGTGTGTACGTCCCCTTATTAAATATACATTAAACTTCGTTTTATTGTAGTTTTTCTAAAAACATAATATAATCTTACAAAATGATGTTTAAAATTAAATTTTTAGCATTAATCGTGATCCGCTGACTATGTTTGGAGTAATTTTATTGCACAACATTGTGCGTAACGTCACGTATTTTTTGACGACGTCGTGACGTAGGGGGTGATTCCCACGGATTTCCATAACAAACTGAAGTTGACCAATCAGAGGCCGGTGATATTTTTTTTTGTCCACACCTCGTTTTGATGTCAAAAATTTTAAAGAAGCTTTACTCCAGACCATCGTATGGACTTCTTTGAGAGAAGTCTCGCGAGAGGTCTGGATGATTGTGACTAGACACACAAAAGCATAATGAAGGGCCATAACTCCAGCAATACAATGAAATTCAACATTCCATACAGTTTGTATCATGTCCGTATAATTTCCCATAGTGGTTTAAGATGAGTTTGCAGCACTGAAAATGTGTGGCATATAGAAAGACACATTTATCGTGGGAACCTTAAAATATTGATTGCAATTAGGTCAATAAACATGCTGCAATTCTTAATGTTACCTGCTGCTTGAAGCAAATTTAAAAGTACCGTTAAAACACAAACGTTCCTCCTGAGTTATACAAATCAACGAATATGCCTTAGAATTAGCAATGTCAAAGTCGATTTTACAAATGCCTTGATTCAGTTTTGGGACTGGCGTGGTGCAGTCGTTAGCACGGCGGATTTGTAACCGGAGGCCCCGGTTTCAATCCTCCGTGGTGCCATAGAGTTTCGTCGGTGTGTTCTTGGGCAAGACACTTTCCCTTAGCCTTGTCCGTCGGATGGGGACGTAAACCGCGTGGTCCCGTGTTTTGATCCTCCGAGCACGTTAAAGAACCATAGGAATCTATTTGATAATAAGAGTAGGGCACGGTTCCCGGATTCCTATGTATCCTTCCCCTCTCTTTGGGGTGGCTCTAAATAACATATACTGTGTTGATGAGCCGTTAAACAACATTCAATTGATTCAATTTCAGTTAAAGAGAAAAGCAATTTGAAGCTGCTTTTAGGCAGAGCAACCTTGACTATTGAAATATGTTTTCAAGATAATCACAAAACAAGTTGTGAACCACACAATCTTCTCCATCATCAAAAGCATGAAACTGCAGTTTAACATGCAAAGTGTGAAAATGTGCTAGTCCCAAAATGGCAGCATTATCTGACAGGGCATACATTTTCAGCTCTGTTTATAAGGATCATGATGGAAGTTTTCTTGCATACATGCAGATATATGGTTATTCGCATTTTACATGGGTGTTGGAAAGCCTAATCTTACACATGGGGGAAGATAAAAGTCGCGCACTGATATCAACAATGACAGCTTCATGACGTCATTGTGTAAATAAACATGTAAAACCTTAGTAGTTGGCAATGTAAACGCGCAGATTATTAATGATATGCAAAAAAAAGAATCAATCATGGGTATCCGGTTCAGATAAGGAAAGTCCATGGAACCTTCGGTATAACTGTTTTAATCGGAACCTCTGCAGAGCCTCGGTTCCAATAACCGGATAGCCACGAATGATTCTTATAATGTAAATCAACTGATAACTCCATTCATAGATTTTCTGACCATTGCCTGGAAGTCCCTGTGGGAGTGGTGGCCGACTTGTCTGTAGGTGGTTTAACAATCTATTCCCTTGGACAAATACATACTAATTACAAATTGCTCAAGCCTTCTGTCATCTATGTACTACAATGCAAATCATGACATTTTTGTGGATGGAGCCATTAATATTAATACAGATATCTTTTTTGTGGATGATACCATTAATGTTATAGTTATCTTTTTTGTGGATGGAGCCATTAATATTAATACAGATATCTTTTTTGTGGATGTATCCATTAATATTATAGTTATCTATTTTGTGGATGTTGCCATTAATATTATAGTTATCTTTTTTTGTGGATGATGCCATTAATATTATAGTTATCTTTTTTTGTGGATGGTGCCATTTTTTGTGGATGGTCCATTAATATTATAGTTATCTTTTTTTGTGGATGATGCCATTAATATTATAGTTATCTTTTTTGTGGATGATGCCATTTTTTGTGGATGTTCCATTAATATTATAGTTATCTTTTTTTGTGGATGATGCCATTAATATTATAGTTATCTTTTTTGTGGATGATGACATTAATATTATAGTTATCTTTTTTGTGGATGATACCATTAATATTATAGTTATCTTCTCTGTGGATGATACCATTAATTGTATAGTTATCTTTTTTTGTGGATGATGCCATTAATATTATAGTTATCTTTTTTGTGGATGATACCATTAATATTATAGTTATCTATTTTGTGGATGGTGCCATTTTTTGTGGATGGTCCATTAATATTATAGTTATATTTTTTTGTGGATGATGCCATTAATATTATAGTTATCTATTTTGTGGATGATACCATTAATATTATAGTTATCTATTTTGTGGATGGTGCCATTTTTTGTGGATGGTCCATTAATATTATAGTTATCTTTTTTTGTGGATGATGCCATTAATATTATAGTTATCTATTTTGTGGATGGTGCCATTTTTTGTGGATGGTCCATTAATATTATAGTTATCTATTTTGTGGATGGTGCCATTTTTTGTGGATGGTCCATTAATATTATAGTTATCTTTTTTTGTGGATGATGCCATTAATATTATAGCTATCTTTTTTGTGGATGATGCCATTTTTTGTGGATGTTCCATTAATATTATAGTTATCTTTTTTTGTGGATGATGCCATTAATATTATAGTTATCTTTTTTGTGGATGATGCCATTAATATTATAGTTATCTTTTTTGTGGATGATGCCATTAATATTATAGTTATCTTTTTTGTGGATGGTGCCATTAATATTATAGTTATATTTTCTGTGGATGATGCCATTAATTTTATAGTTATCTTTTTTGTGGATGATACCATTAATATTATAGTTATCTTCTCTGTGGATGATGCCATTAATTGTATAGTTATCTTTTTTTGTGGATGATGCCATTAATATTATAGTTATCTTTTTTTGTGGATGATGCCATTAATATTATAGTTATCTATTTTGTGGATGATGCCATTAATATTATAGTTATCTTCTTTGTGGATGATACCATTAATATTATAGTTATCTATTTTGTGGATGGTGCCATTTTTTGTGGATGGTCCATTAATATTAGTTATCTTTTTTTGTGGATGATGCCATTAATATTATAGTTATCTTTTTTGTGGATGGTGCCATTAATATTATAGTTACCTTTTTTTGTGGATGATGCCATTAATATTACAGTTATCTAGTTTGTGGATGGTGCCATTTTTTGTGGATGGTCCATTAATAGTAGTTATCTTTTTTTTGATGATGATGCCATTAATATTATAGTTATCTTATTTTGTGGATGATGCCATTAATATTATAGTTATCTATTTTGTGGATGGTGCCATTAATATTATAGTTATCTTTTTTTGTGGATGATGCCATTAATATTATAGTTATCTTTTTTTGTGGATGATGCCATTAATATTATAGTTATCTTTTTTGTTGATGATGCAATTAATATTATAGTTATCTTTTTTGTGGATGATACCATTAATATTATAGTTATCTATTTTGTGGATGGTGCCATTTTTTGTGGATGGTCCATTAATATTATAGTTATCTTTTTTTGTGGATGATGCAATTAATATTATAGTTATCTATTTTGTGGATGGTGCCATTAATATTATAGTTATCTATTTTGTGGATGGTGCCATTAATATTATAGTTATCTATTTTGTGGATGATACCATTAATATTATAGTTATCTTCTCTGTGGATGATGCCATTAATATTATAGTTATCTTTTTTTGTGGATGATGCCATTAATATTATAGTTATCTATTTTGTGGATGGTGCCATTAATATTATAGTTATCTATTTTGTGGATGGTGCCATTGTTTGTCAATGGTCCATTAATATTATAGTTATCTTCTTTTGTGGATGATGCCATTAATATTATAGTTATCTTTTTTGTGGATGGTGCCATTAATATTATAGTTATCTATTTTGTGGATGGTGCCATTTTTTGTGGATGGTCCATTAATATTATAGTTATCTTTTTTTGTGGATGATGCCATTAATATTATAGTTATCTTTTTTTGTGGATGATGCCATTAATATTATAGTTATCTATTTTGTGGATGGTGCCATTGTTTGTCAATGGTCCATTAATATTATAGTTATCTTCTTTTGTGGATGATGCCATTAATATTATAGTTATCTTTTTTGTGGATGGTGCCATTAATATTATAGTTATCTATTTTGTGGATGGTGCCATTTTTTGTGGATGGTCCATTAATATTATAGTTATCTTTTTTTGTGGATGATACCATTAATATTATAGTTATCTTTTTTGTGGATGGTGTCATTTTTTGTGGATGGTCCATTAATATTATAGTTATCTTTTTTTGTGGATGATGCCATTAATATTATAGTTAACTTTTTTGTGGATGATGCCATTAATAGTATAGTTATCTTTTTTTGTGGATGATGCCATTAATATTATAGTTATCTTTTTCTGTGGATGGTGCCATTAATATAAGTTATCTATTTTTGTGGATGGTGCCATTAATATTATAGTTATCTATTTTGTGGATGGTGCTATTTTTTGTGGATGGTCCATTAATAGTATAGTTATCTTTTTTTGTGGATGATACCATAAATATAAATTATCTTTTTTTGTGGATGATGCCATTAATATTATAGTTATCTTTTTGTGTGGATGATACCATTAATATTATAGTTATCTTTTTCTGTGGATGGTGCCATTAATATAAGTTATCTATTTTTGTGGATGGTGCCATTAATATTATAGTTATCTATTTTGTGGACGGTGCTATTTTTTGTGGATGGTCTATTAATATTATAGTTATCTTTTTTTGTGGATGGTGCCATTAATATTATCGTTATCTTTTTTGTGGATGTTGCCATTAATATTATAGTTATTAATATATATGCACATGTACAGCTTGGTGGTTTACTGATCCTGGGGTCACTCATGAGAGATAATTGAGCTAGAAACAAATTTGGTTCAAATTAGTATTTCAACACCTGACCAGTTACTTGGCCGATTAAGACTTAATTAAAACCCAGGCCTGCACATACAATCAAGAACACCATAACCCACATTATGCATAGACAGTCCAGACTCTATAACTGATTGCCAGGGGTTTGTATGTTGACCCCTATTATTATATAACAATAGGAACAGACAGAGATAAACATTCAGTTTTGATGACTAAAAATGATTAGTTTCCAAAGGAAATCCCATCCTTCATTCCAAAGACAGCATTGCTGCAGCTAATGTTGACCATTAATTGCAAGCATCTCACGAACTTTGATCAATGATGCCTTAGATTAGGTGTATCAGTTTTCATCAAAAAGAGGACATTGGGGGTTAATCAATACGGACCATTACAGAAAGGATTCCTATATTACGGTAATGCACGCAGATTATAGGCATTTACTGACACATATATAATACTCCCTTTTATAATTACTTTTCAATGAGCTGCTTACAGGTTTCAAAGAATCTTGCCAACATGCCATAACTAATGTTACCACAATTTTGTTACAGCCGGAGTTCAAAGTCAGTTTTAAAACAAGAGGCCCAAGAGGGCCTGTGGACGCTCTACTGGCTAACATGGCTCTTATAACATCAATGAAGCGAGAGACTGCCATTTACGTTTTTTTGAAAGTTTTGGGCAAAATACAGCTTATCAACTAAGGGCCATAACTAAAGAATCTGGTAAAGTTTGGTAAAGATCAGATGAAAAATGAAGGCCCTACCATATTAACGAGGCAAAATATAGCATTTTTAACTAAATCAAGAACCATAACTCCTTTGTTACTGGTCCGACTGGTCCAACATAGAGCTAAAAAAAATAAAATAAAAATAGACCAGTTGAGCTAAAAACACCTTTAGTACGGAATTACTGCAAGAGTCAGTCTTTCGTTATCAGCTGTAACATTCCATCCAGAACAGCCACAGCAGCACGTTATAAAAGGGACATAAAGGATTTTTATAAAACTAGCTGCGTCCCGTTATTAATAATAATTATAAGAACAGTTAAAAAAAATATGTTTTTGCATACTACTAACTATTAATTATGTCTACATTGAATGAATAAAATATTTGAAATTATGTTACGACACATTACGGACAACGTGATTCCGGGGGGAGTATAATATAGCCCCCACTTCACTTTGTGAAAGCGGGGGTATAATTAAGGACTCAAAATGTTATTTAATTATATGCAAGTTTGTTGAAAGTCAAACGATACTGGATAAGATGTAATTAATCAAGATGGTCATTTTAACTCTTGATAAAATTTCAAGATTGCCGTGTGTCCCTTTAACCACTTGATCAACAGTGTGATCTGTGACAAACATACAAATTCTTGTGGACCTGATAGCTTGCATCAACCTTCAGTATCACAACTAATAGCATGGAATCCTAGCTTGCACGGCATGCACTCAAAAAAGAGAAAAAGAGAAAAAATAATAATCTAACTTTCAGTACCATCAGTTCTTTGATTTCAATAATGCATACTGCACTGAAACTCCTTCACGCTGCAGTCAAAGTGGGGAAATATCAAATGTTGTTTTTATATTTGTTTCAGAACCATTAGCTCTTTGATTTCAATGGATCACTGGTTGTTGCACCTCCCTCGCTCAGGTAAAGAGAAGTCGAGTCTTTGAAACATGAGTGGTATACATGTAAATGAAAACCAGTCTTTGGTATGTTGACATGATGACAAGAAACTAGGATATATTATGAATTATGTTAATTATATACAGACCTACAGTAATATGAAGCAAACATATTATTTGCCTACAAACGTAATAAGAACACCTTTATCACATAGACACTGAAGCAGTGCTGTCCGATTTAATGAACAGTTATTTACAGTTTTTCAGCTTAGACACCAACCACTGTTTTGAAATAATACAAATTTTGTTTTTAAATAAATTTACACAACACAATACATAATTTCATTTTACATTGACCTTATCTTGCTTGATTTGATATGTTTAAACGTCATTTTCCAGCACATTTTAGGCTATGTATGACGGTCAGTTTTGTGTGGTGGAGGCAGGCCACCCACTTATTCCTTGGTAGAACCAGTACTGTATTATAACCGCCCACCATCTATATTAATATCGACACTTTCTCACTTACAAGTTGAGCTCAGTGGGACTCGAACCCGCAGTGGTTAGAAGCGAGAAGGTTTACAACGCAACATCGTCCTCCCGCAGTGGTGAGAAGCGAGAAGGTTTACAACACAACATCGTCCTCAATCACGGAGGTGCTGCACTCATCTGATATACATTTCGTTACACTGTTTTAGTGTAAACGGTTTCTAAAATAGCAGCTTGGATAACAATTATCGTTCCTGTGAAAGTACTATAATTGTCTCAAATCCTTCATTTAAACTCTTCTACATATTGCTTAGACAAGCACAGTGACATTAGTAGCTATTTGATTACACTGGTTTATGTGATAAATGGAAGTTTTAATGACTATCTATTATCTGGTTTAATTAAATTATAATTAGAAACAAAATAGAAAGACTATCTAGGTACTGGTATATGTGGGTTTTTTTGGTGGTGATCACATGTGGTGATTTGGGGGTAGAGTGGAGATAGGGGTGGTGGTGGGGAGGTGGAGAGGGGTAGGGAGGGAGTGTGGGGAAGGACAGGAAAGGTGTTGAAACTGAATGGTTTGAATATATATCAATGACCCATATGTGACAAAGAACTGTGTAAACTGTCAATGATAACATATAATATTATACTCAAGGAATTTAAAAACACCTCACAGAAAATAAACAAAGATTATACCATAGTTTATTATCTTATTTCAAAATCAGTTGTGAATACTCAACAACAGTTTTTGAAATAAGATTTCATTTTCACTGAACGGTAACACAAGATGTGGGATTTTCAATAAAGATTGTGTCCTTCTGATACATGCACTCATTCAATCTTGATGGAATAGACAGTTTTGTATGTTCTTTTACGTCAATTTCATCACATGTAAGGTTATATAATTAGGACGGTCGATTTTTGTGGTGGAGGCAGACCACCCACTTTTCCTGGGTAGAACCAGTACTGTACACCTCCCGCCATCCGTAAGAATCGACACTTCCTCACTTTCAATTAAGTCAAGCTCCCAGTGGGATTCAAACCCCCAGTAGTGAGAGGTGAAGGTTTACAACACAACATCGTTAACCATTCGGCCACAGTGGAATAAACAGAATGTAAGAATTATTGAAATTATATATACATGAGGCATTTTTCTCGAGTATACAATACCATAATTAGTTATAGCATGATGATCACTATGTACAGAATTATTGTATCTTCTCTAAATGGCCAACAGATACAATTAAATTATGTATTTGCAATAAATTAAAATACGTATATTTTATGTTTTCTTAGACAAATTTCACACACTACTTTTCACATTTTCCAAGCTTAATTTGCTTTTTTGTGGCCAGGATGGTAACGATGCTGAGTTTGAACCTTTCTCGCCTCTCTCACTGCAAGTCTGAATCCCACTGGGGGCTCGACTAATGTATGTGAGAACGTGTCGATTCTTACGGATGCAGGTTTATAGTACTGGTTCTACCCAGGAAAAGTGGATGCCACTATAAATCGACCGTCACATATAGCCTAAAATGTGCTGAAAACGACGTAAAACACCATTTAACCAACCAACCTATTGCTTTATATGCCCGATATGAGTACAATTAAATGTTAACAGCTGTCACCTTTTAAGGGCGACAAACATACCCCCACTACCAGACCCCACCCACACCCCCATTCCCCACCCTACCGTTTGAGTAAAGTTTGAGTGAAATGGGATTTTCATGATCAGGTAATTGTCACGCCTTGACCTTTGACCTACCAACATGGGTCATCTTTTCATCACAGGCAGTAAACCTATGAAGTTTCATGAGATTTGCTTCAGGGGGAGAGTAGTTATGAAGCGGACAAAGTTTTTCATTATCGGGTGCCGGTGACCTTGATCTTTGACCTACTGACCTCAAAATCAACAGAGTCGTCCTCTCACCACAGGCAGTTCACCTATGAAGTTTCATGAGCTTTGCTTCAGGGGGACAGGGAGTTATGGAGCGGACAAGGTTTTTCATTATCAGGTGCTGGTGACCTTGACCTACTTGGCCTACTGACCTCAAAATCTATAGGGGTCATCCTCTCATCACAGGCAGTCCATCCATGAAGTTTTATGAGATTTGCTAGAGGGGGAGAGGAGTTATGGAGCGGACAAAGTTGCGTCTACAGACAGATGGACAGACAGACGGAAAGGGTGAAACCAGTATACCCAACCCCTAAACGTTAGCGGGGGTATAACAACATCCGAGTCATTAATAAAGTCTGTGACAATGGTTCAGCATGGGCCAATCACATGCAGACAAAATACATGCTGGACACGTAGCTCCACAAAAACACAGAAATAACACAGCTTTGATGCGGACCATACTGGGATAAAGCTGCGTAAAATTTACCCAAGATCGGATAAAGCTGCATTTTTTACTGCCAATACCGCTACCTTTAACATAGATCTAACGTAGAATTAGCGTATCTTTTCTGTGTTAAAGCTAGCTCAAAAATAACATTAAAACTAGCTTAAAGTTATACCATTTTTGCTAGGGACGTCAGAGCTTCATGCCAGTTAGCACCATCTTTTATATTTTCTGCCAACCTATTTTAAGTACTTTCATTATTCCTGAAGATGGAAGTTGTATGTAGCTTATGTAATACAGAAATCCCTAGTGGAATTAGTGGCTTATATAGCGCTTTTATAATAATCGTTATAAATGCTGTGTGGTCTCGTAGAACTATAACGCAATCCATAAATGCTTGAGCAGAACCCATAAATGGTTAAGCAGAGATCAGCATTAATAGAAGTATAACCCCAGAAATAGAAATAAATGTTTACTAATGTGTTATAATTATTCAGCGTATTTACTGTTTTGCTGTATGTTTTATCAAATCCGCAAAAAATCCACGATTGCAGTTGGATATTGCTACAAATCAATGGGATTGTGTTACCAGCATTGGCAGCATTATATATGACTCATGGCATTTGGCCAAATTAATCAGAAAAAAATCACACTCATCACCATCCTGTTCAAGAGTAAGTTGAACTCGATTATAAATGGTCTGATAACCTTATTTTTCGCCCTGAAAATTTATCATGCAACAATCAGCGTTGCCCATATGGCCTTACTAATTATCAAATCAAGGACCTCTTGTTTTCAAGGCCTTAAACTGATCCCTGCAAACCTGGTTCAGTAGTTCCATTCCTAAGCTGCACATTTTAAGGGCAGATTTTGTTAGGTAAATTTATTAAGTATTGAATATTTAATCAAAGATGGAGCTAGACGAAAATAATGAGTACGCAAAATTAAATGCATCAAGGTCCGAGCTGGGCTCCCCATGATAAAAAAAATATTTGGCGTGTTTTCAGGCCATTTTTTAGCCATATAAAGGAATCATTATTGTTTACGACTTTACCTCTAACCCCATGCGAATGACTGATATCCCTTTTGTTTTTATTCATTTTTTGTTGTTTTACACTTTTTCTGTTTTCTTATTGTATCAAAGCATCTTATACAAGTAATAGTTGTATTTGAAAGAGGAAATTACTGAATGTATCAGTGGAAACAGTATTTTAAAACCAAATCCCTACTGTCATATGTTTTCGCGGATTTGACCTAGTTTTTTTTGTTGCTGATAGAAAAATGGTTTTAGCAATGCAGATATTATTTGATTCAGTATCATATGCAAGATTTGTATGACAAGTATGATCATGCAAATGATGTAGACTGAACATTATAAATTTGTGAATTGTTCTTGAACTGTTGTATTGTTCATTGAAATTTTAATTTTACTGAAACTCACTTTTATTTTGCCCAATTCTTTCAGTGAAATTTCACCAAAATTTCCGTGAAATTCACCGCGATTTCAATTTATTTTGCCCAATTCTTTCAGTGAAATTTCACCGATATTTCTCGTTATTTTGCCCAATTCTTTCAGTGAAATTTCACTGTTATTTCGCTGAAATTTTACTATTTCAATAAAACTTCAGTGTACATTTTCACTGGGGAAATATACTTCAAATTGCATCTAAATAAATCATGATCCGTAAAAATATTGTTCACCGGAAGGGTACCTCCCTCGCACACGTACCCACTCCATGACATTCAAATTCCCTTAAATAATTTTCTGTGGAAGACCCTGTACTAAGCCAGATTTTTGGATGATAAATTTAAAATTTAATGAATTGCTATATCCCAGCTGCTTGATGCAGTTAACAGTAGTTACACACAATACTTATGAAATAATTGTGAATTGAATGTTGTTTAACGGCTCATCAACACAGTATAGGTTATTTAGAGCCGCTCCAGAGAGAGGGGAAGGATACATAGGAATCCGGGAACCGTGCCTTATTCTTATTATCGAATAGATTGCTATGGTTCTTTAACATGCTCGGAGGATAGACCGATATAGGGGACCGCCCGGTTTACGTCCCCATCCGACGGACGAGGCTAAGGGAAAGTGTTTTGCCCAAGAACACACCGACAAAACTCAGTGGCACCACGGAGGACTGAACCCGGGGCCTCCGGTTACAAATCCACCGCGCTACCGACTATGCCAAGCCAGCCCTCTACTTCTGAAATAAAACTATTACCTCATATAAACGATAGTTATAACTATATCGATTATAATTATAATATAAGAATTAAGGATGGCATTGTGGTGAAAGGGAATAGTGCACTGACTGTCTGGAATGTGGCAAGCAAGAGGTTTAAGGTTTGATTCCCTACTTTGGCACGCCTATTATGTCCACATGGCTCATCTGTGAAATCAGAATTATGCCAATATTAAAATGGGAGCATGATGAGCTGATTAAAATTGCATCCTTCACTGGGATAGTGAAGACACTGCAGCTAACACTTTCACCGTAGCCGGTTTGAATCCCACTGGGAGCTTAACTTAAATGTGTCAAGTAAGAAAGTGTTGATTTTTACATATGGTGGGAGATTTACAGCGCTGGTTCTACCCTGGAACAAGAGGGCCATGATGGTCCTATAATATCACTCACCTGAGTAAATTTGAACCAATAAAACACACTATAAACACAATTATTGTTATTAGGTTTTCTTAAGGATCCATATGAAAACTTGTGACAAATAGGATGGGGCAAATTCTGACCACTTGGTTCACCATTCTAACAAACGTGATGCAATACATACATAGTTTTACCCCAGGTTCAATATTTGTACAGTCTTTGTCAGGATCAGTAGATGATGG